>JASANF010013306.1:0-64137 GCA_030248245.1 Trissonchulus sp. WLG1_4
GCAAGGGTTAGTAAGGGACCCACGCAGGGTACGAGGGTGGGTGAAGCGCAATAACTGAGTAAGTGACCCACGCAGATGATGCGAAGCGACTGACTGCAGTGGCTGATTCCGTAACTAAGACTCACGCTGCCAATGGGAACGTATTGACTGACTCCGTTTGTAAGACCCACGCTGGAAGCGGAAACGTATTGACTGACTCCGTATGTAACACCCACGCTGGAAGCGGAAACGTATTGACTGACTCCGTATGTAACACCCACGCTGGACGCGGGAACGTATTGACTGACTGGGCTGCCGGCCTGCCGCCCAAGACCTCTGTAACTCTGTGGCTTATATACTATTCCTTGTTATTATTTTTCGTCCAAGCCTATGCATGTCTACAAGAGCACATTATGCTGCATTTACTAGTGTATGTGACGTTCCAGCTTTTGTTTGCAGTTTCTTGTCGGAAAACATTTCTGATACGCCTCCAGTTGGCCAAATTCGACCTTTTTTTTCTGGGGGCTGCCGTCCCCAGAGCGATGCAACCAGTGGCTCAGTGATCACTGATCTTGCGCTTACAAAGCATTTTGTTATATAAACCTTTCACAAAAAAGGGTAATAATCTTTCTTTGGTTCTGGTCTGGGGCTGCCGCCCCCAGACCCCCTATATATACAGTGTATTTATTTAATTTAAACGATAAAAATTATACTTTCTATTACGTAATGTATAGTGGCGCGGAGAAAAAACCCTAATGCGGGGAAAAAACCCTATCACTTTTTTTCGGTTTTTCTATTTATTAGCAGTGAGTAAACGCACTTTCATCGTGTTCTACAACTTGTAGGCTGCAGTATGGACTATAAAACCATTTCTCCGACACCCATGTGACTCACAATAATTCTTCAAAAATTGACCCTTTTTGGCAGAAATGACTTGTGCCCAAATATGCATTTTTTCAGTATTAAAGAGCATTAAAAATTTTTTGCGCTTATTACGTCAGAAACGGAGGACAAACACCGCCCGTGTCTAGAATTGTTGGATTCAAGTGGTACGCAGCAGCTAAAGCCTAGATATTCCAAAAAAATGCCAAATTTTGGTGAAACATCACTGAAACCGGTTTCGTAAGGTTTGTCGGGGTATGGGCCAAAACGACAAATAACGACGTTTTGCGGCCGAATAAACGGTTTTAATGAAGTCTACGCATGTTGTCAGGCCAGATAAATCCACTTTTGTAGCAACAATGGGTGAGTTTGGCTGTTGCCAAAAAATTGTCGCCAAGCAAAATAGGGGTTTTCTTCCCGCAATAGGGTTTTTTCCCGCACGAACTTTAAACAGTCACAGGTCAATCACAACGTTTTTCACCGTTTTTGAGCTTTAGAAGTATAGAGGAAAGGTAACTTTTTGAAAAATGCAAACGGCGTTGGCCAAAAGTTTTTTTGAGTAAAATTATGACAAGTCAAAAATATGAAAAATTTTGTCACCTAGACATTTTTTAACATGCTAAATGTTGATATTTCATAAAAGTGCTGCAGGCCTCTTCCACCTACATACTCAAAAAGGGCCTTATGTCTAAAGGTTCGGCCAGGAAGCACTAGGATTTTTTCCCCGCAAAGCGCGTAGGGTTTTTTGCCCGCACCACTATAAACCATATCTACTTCGCCAAAGTGTAAAAATTGTTGCATTCTGCTGGGCCTGACGCCCCCCAGACCCCGCAATAGTGAGTTTAAAAAAGTGGACAAGTTTCCCCCCCTTTTCAAAATCCTGACTATGCCAAAGGGTTTTCGCCTTCCGAAAGCTCACTGTACGTATAATTTAATGCATAATATGTGTAAGTTTCTCTACGTTTGCGTATAATGGTGTGTGAATTAAAGAATATCAGTGTTTCGATCATGCTTGGAGTGAAGACCAAAACACATGTTAGACAAAAGAAATTATCAGCAACTAGAAATTGCTTATGCGCTTCACGCACTACAATCGTAAATTTTTGAAACAAAAAGACCCACGCACGAAAAAAAGCTGGTGTAGGCTAAGTCCTTTGACCTTGCCCATGTATGTACATACCGTATAGTTTACGTAACATTTGTATAGCCAAAAAGCACTAACTTTGAAAATTTTTGCCCAAGATTTAAGCAAAAACCTTTAATTCAATTGAAGGAATTCCTTTTTCTTCCACATGACTGATTTTGGGGGAAGTCTCCCCCATCTCTGCTAAATATTATATACTTAATCAGAAACTTTCTATTATATCTTTTTAGTGATCCCTTGCTTGATCTGTTGCTTCAAGTACATGTAGATCCTTAAGATACTTGACGCACTAAACTTGTAATAATAATAATAATAAAGGACAAATTTCGGTCCGCTGCTGTACTGAATTGACAGAAGCGTTTTTGTTCCTTTTTCGCATACGGCGTTGAAGTCACCCCACCGTACTTTCTTCATGTGAAAAAAGGACTTATTTGACCAGGTAGTTTTCTTGGAATAGCCTAAGCACGGTTCATACTTGTCCTTATTCTTATCATTTTGTCCCTAAACGATTTCAGAAAAACCGAGCTGACCGAAATTTATCCTTGTCCCTGTCCCTGTGTCCTTAATACAAGCAGACACCGTGCTTTAGGGACAAAAGGACAGCGACAAGTACAAGGCAGCATCAAGGACAAAAAGGACAACAGAGCCACTGCTCGCACCTTAATGGCCTCCATGACGGCCTTGAATTGTCCCTTGAGCCTCTGGCCCAGCACTTTGTGGTCTGGCTCGGCCCTCAGCTTCACCCCGTAGGCCGCCTTGTCCGCCGACGTGATCAGCTCCCGGGCATTCACTTCCTCCAGAATGTAGCTCTGCAGAAACTTCACGTCGCCCAGACACTCAGGGTCGTTGTTCACTATCACGATTTCCCGGACCGGATACTGAAACAGTAGTAATGGACTAGTCGCATAAACCAAGAACACAGGAAACAAATACGACCAAGTTAAAAGCAAAACGGTCGACTTTACACTTGCATATCTGCTTGTCCGTAAAAAGTATAAAATACATCAAGCCACTATCATGCTTCACAAAGAGCCTAAACATATAATCAAAACTCTCAAATTCGCGGTAGGGTTCAAGCCTAAGGCAGCCAAGCGGCTGAGTTTGACAATGTTGAAGTTTGCAGAATCACGTGCCCGAAACAGCAATAAAAATCAGGTCAAAGTTGATGGCGTGATCATTTCGTAATTTTGCCGGCTGAACGGACATACGACTACAAGACGTGTTAGGGTCGATGGATACTTGCAGGTGCAGCCGTATGTCCGTTCAACCGGCAAACTTACCAAGCATACACGACACTAAGGCTCGATTCATACTTTCGTCCGTATGTCCGTTCAGCCGGCAGAATGACGTCACTAGCAGCCTAGTGCAGTGGATCAGCCAGCGCATGTGACGTCATTATTTCGTCATTTTGTCGGCTGAACGAACATACGGACGAAAGTACGAATCGAGCCTAATAGTGTATATGAGATTAGATTGTGGCGTGATTATTTCGTAATTTTGCCGGCTGAACGGACATATTAATCTTGACTGGCACCTTGAGCGGGATAGTCCTGCGTTCGCGGACGACCCTAGCCAGCTCCACCACGGCCTGCATCCGCGCAATGCGTCGCTCCACCACCTCGTCAATCATCTCCGCACCAAAACAGGATTAGACGGATTAAATGGATTAGATTAAGATTAGATTTGATTAATCAACAAGCATAAAATGCATGTAGCTAACTCAAACGGCGTAGACTTATGCATTGTTAGAGGAACAGCTAAGTATCATTATAGTAAGGTTTCTATTAGGGATATTAACTGAGTACTTAATTTAAAGATACTTAGTTAGCACAGGCAGTGCATTTAACCTACCACATTAACACTAAAATCTAGTCTAGTTTGGATAAGGCGCTTTGTCTAAGTCATACTTTTGGATAAAAATTGATGGGGGGGCTTACTCTGACTCCGGGAGCATTGTGTAATGAACACTATCCAATATTTCTGCATCGGGAAGCAGGCGTTTCAAGTTCTGATACATCAGTTCCGTTAGGAAAGGTGTGAAGGGGGCCTAAAAATAAGTAATCAAATATTGCAGTTTCAAAAATTCACTTGAAAAATGGAAGCATTAAGACGTGTCTCTCCATAAAGCCCGATTAATCCTATACAAATAAAAATTAATGTACAACGGAACATGGAATTTTTTCACACAAAGCTGGGCTTAAGTGCAGATTCTACCCGAAAAATTAGCCGAAACTACTACTGGAACGGAAACCATATTATGTGAGGGACGTGTCCCACACCCACACCCACGGGAACGAAACAAATCCTCAGTAATCCGATTAAAAATATAGAATAATAAACGGATCGATCATTATTGCTCGCATTGTGGCACCTAGGTGACCGACGTGTCAGCATGGTCACCAACACCAGTAATGCATACCATCAGGCGCACGAGCGTAAACAGCGCACTGTAGAGCGTTTCCAAGGCAAGCCTGCAGTCCTCCACGCCGCACTCGCCCTAAACAAGCAGTAACAAACCAGTTCAACAGTTTCTACTCAAATTGACGTTAGCAAGACCTGCGGATGTGGAGTTAACAGGTTTTTTAGTTACATCAGGCTGGTTTTTTATTCTTCTTTAACTCATAACACCATTTTCGTGCGAAAATTGAATATGTTTTTACTTGTAGCAATAAGATTCTAGGGTTAGGCGCTATTGCGCTATTACCCTGATTATAGTTCATATGACTATAATACAATAATAATAATAGTTAATTATGAGTTGCAAACTTTTCACAAATGAAATATTGTGCACATATAACGAGAAATCCCACCGTTATTCATACTGAGTGAGTAGATCACTTCAGTCGTACGTACATACCTTGAATCGTTTTCGGTTCATCCGGACGTACCAGTTGGTGAGCGTGTCCACGTACTGCACAAGGCGTGGAACCACCGTGTACAGACGGTAAGCTACAACAAACAAGCCAATGGTTCACACACAAAAAGTAGTAATCGCTTTTGTGCTAGGTAGATTATAGACAATGTATTAAACTGTGCCTAAGCCTAAGTTATCAGGGCTGGCGCAGTGGCCAAAATGAAAAAACACAGCTGCAGTCATTTTTATACCATTACAAAGTGATGAGGTCTTACACTCAATACGTACGACAGAACATCCGTTAATCAAATTCATCAAGGGGTCAAAAATTTAGGGATCCGAAGTAAAACCAAAGTATGGGGGGGCCGGGGGTAGGGTTGTTTCAATTATGGAATTATTTTCAATTTCAATACCATTATCAATTTTAGCCCAAATATTTTCAATTTCAATACCATTATCAATTTTTTGCCCAATTATTTTCAATTTCAATACCATTATCAATTTTTTGCCTAAATATTTTCAATTTTAATACCATTTCAATTTTTTTCTCGAAATATTTTCAATTCAATTTCAATTTTGCAATTATTTTCAATTTCAATTATTTTTCAATTTTTTTAGCGTAACTGCTAAGGCTTTTTTAATAAGTAATATTATGATAACTGTTTCTCTATAAACACAAAAATGCGCGAAATTACACGCACCGCGCACGCACCACGGTACTTAATGCTCAAAAGTTATACCAACGATCGTCGAATTGCCGATCCATAATTTCACAGCCGATTCGATCTGGCCATCTAACCTTACTTAATCAGCGATCCGATTCGATCCACATCACTAGTTATTAGTGATTTTTTTAAATTTTAATTTTTTATTTTTATTTTAAATTATTCACCTGACTTGTTTGTAAAGAAGAAAAACAGTTGATTTCGCTGATGCAAAAATTTTTACTCAAAATAGTCTGCATCAGTTTATCTGAGCTGACAAACGAACTTGAGAAGGTCCTTTTCTTAACAAAGTTTTCGGGAAATTTTGATTGGATGCACCTGATACAAAATTTTTCCGGATACGCAAGCGTGACCGAAACATTATTTTTGTCATTGGTTGCCCAAACATCAAGCTTCATTTTGATACGTTTTTCATACGTCAATGTGTCACGTGACCCGAGATCTAGCCAATCAAATTTTCAGTTATTCATAATTGCGACTTGATCATAAATGGCTCTTTGCCCCTACAATAACAAAAGTTCAAGCTGATAATAAAGAGACGTACGCTCAATTGAAAATAATACCTAATTGAAATTAGACAATTTCAATATCAATTACGTTTCAATCATGGCTGTTCACCGACACATGCTACATGCACAAAAAGGCATACAGACGACTTCGTTCCAGCATCAGACATGCTGTGAAGTCAACCAGCCCAGCATAATTGATATTGAAATTGAAAGTATAGTTTCAATTTCAATTTCAATTAAAATATTTTCAATTTCAATACCATTATCAATTTTTAACCAAATTATTTTCAATTTCAATACCATTATCAATTTTTAGGCTAATTATTTTCAATTTCAATATCAATTAATAATTGATATTGAAATTGAAATTGAAAGTGGGTTTCAATGATTAAATGAAATAATTGAAACAACCCTAGCCGGGGGGTCATGCTACCGGTCATTTCCGTGCGCACAAAGTGAACCAGAGAATTGGTGTAGGACAGGATCCAACGATCCATCAGGTTGGGTGATCGAATCTTCTGAATGCTAAAGCGGATATCGTGCTCCTGAAACAACACTTGCATTCAAAGAAGGTGTTTAAGGGGATAGTCATTACAAGTTTTGGGACCAATCCGAACGGGGGGGGGGGGGGCTCAAAAAGGCGTGTTAGTATACGACGTTATTTTTTCAAAAAAATAGATGATAGTAATGTGAAAGTCCGTGACTGGATTCCACATATTTAACAATATATACATACACTTTTAAATTCTTTTCAAAAGAACATCGTTACAAAAAATTTTGTCTATTTCATAAGATCACGACGTGTTACACTTGAGGTTGAATTACTGTATGAACTATGAATACCAGTCTATATGTAGCTGCATAAATCCACGCCATGTTCCATACAACCGATGCCACGTCACAAATCCAAATTTCAATCCAAAACTTTAATACACTGGCTTGGTTGAAAATAGCGTCCCACCTTTTCCACTAGATGCACATTCTGGACCAGAAATCGATAGGCGTTGAACCAGGGTAAGAAAACATCCTTCAGGATATCTCGCACCCCCTCCTCGCGGAATCGCAAATTTTCACTGCGGACCACTGGTGAATTGATTAGGTACAATCTGAAAGTACACTCTGAGAAGATGTTCGACGATCAATTATTGGGGGCGGTGAACGTTAAGTTCTTGGTCCGGTTTCATTTATAAAAAATAGTCGTAATTCGTAAGTAACACTGATGTAAGCTAGAAAATAATTATTTACAACTTTACATATTATGCAAAACCTCTCGCAGTTAAGACTTTGTAGCAAAAATAAGCCTGCCGCAGTGCCGCACCATTTAAAAAAATTTTCGACGCAATAATAACAATATTTTTCCCACAGGCAAACGGCGAGCTTTACGGACGAAAGCTTTTATGAAAGATTGCCCGATCGTAAGTAAACTAGCACCCAATTAACAAAATTTCCAGGTCGTTCAACGTGAACGGTTCAAACTGACCTTAGAGCGTCCGCTCCGAACTGGTTGACCACCGAGACAGGATCGGGATAGTTTTTCTTGCGCTTGCTCATTTTGCTGCCGTCGGAGGCCAGAATCAGTCCGTTGGCGATCAGATTCTTGAACGGGGGTTTGCCGAACAGGGCTGTGGACAGAACCAGTAGGGTGTAGAACCTAGAAGGGATAAAGTGGTAGAATAAAACCCGGTTCATACTAATTGTCCTTTGTCCTTATCGTTTTGTCCTTAAGCAAGTTGGGATTTACACAACGCATAACTTGCGAATGGGGTTTGTAGGGACTGTCTAGGTAGCGCACATCTACACACTTGCTCAACACTATCAACAGGGTACAATAAGTAAAGCATTTGAGTTTGAGATCACGTCTTTTTATAGACCAAAAAGTGTATCAAATTATGTGTATACTTGAAATAATACAACGTGCCCTTGACAAAAAGCTAAGTAGCTCTAAAAAAAGAAGAAAAAAAAGAAAAAAAAAAAAAAAAAAAAAAAAAAAAAAAAAAAAAAAAAAAAAAAAAAAAAAAAAAAAAAAAAAAAAAAAAAAATATCTGACTACAAACACCTTCTATAGCTCAGATAGTTGAATCATCCAACCCATTTGCATCTCTACGTCTCTGAGACCTAGACCTAGCTCTGTGAATCCCAGCCAATCAAATCAACCAACCATCCTCGGGTCTGATCGATGCCCTCAGCGATGAAGTCAGCCGGGAAGCCGTCCTCAAAGTCACGGGCGTTCTCGAAGGGATAGTGCTGCTGGGCATAGGGCATGCTGCCCGACTCGAACCAGCAGTCGAACACCTCGGGCACTCGACGCAGCTGGCCGCGACCGCTCGCCGACTCGATGGCCAGGTGGTCGATTCTGAAAGTATACGTATCGAGAGGGACCTTCCCCAAAAAAATTGAGGGTGGGAAAAATCTGAGCAGAAGTGGATGAAAATGGCAAGTTTTCCAACATTTAGCGAAATTTAGGGTATTTTTGGTCGATCAGGGGAGGCATGGTCTCTAAATGTGACGTCAAATCGGAAAGGTTTCGCTCAAGATCTGCTGATTACATTTCTTTGCTCGATTTGATTACGCAGCGGACCTCCAAGCAACTCCACTTACATTGCAACACAATGGACCTTTCATGTCAGGTCAATTTCATGAATAGGCGCTCAGAGCGGTGCTATCGGATAGCAACTATTAGCAAGAATTAGGTGCCGTAAAATAGGCAAGGCAATATAGCTAATCTACAGCGCTAATACGAGTTGAAAATGCCACAAAAAAGTAAGTGTAAGCCTGGAGCCTCAGTTAGCTATGTCACACTGAGCAGACACGGTTTCTGGTGCCTGAGTTCCACAAATCACAAGTGACATTTGAATGTGCCTGTAGAAGTTGCATAGATTTCCAAATAAGTTGCATTAGTTGGCTTTTGAACTCTGGCCAAATAATCACCCCCGGGGGGCCAACCTACGATTCCCTGTGCAGGTCGTCCACGCTGGCCCCGGTGAGTTCCTGCAGCTCGGCAATGGAGCCCACACAGAGCACCTCCTCCCCGTCCTCGCTCGTCCAGACCGGGATCGGCGTGCCCCAGTACCGGTTCCGGCTCACCGCCCAGTCACGTGCCTCGCGCAGCCAATTGGCAAATCGCTTCTCCTTCACGAATGAGGGCACCCTAAACAAATAATGGTATCACAATCATTACTCTAAACTCGACGTAGCACATTTCATAGATCTACGTACAGTTAAAACTGAATATAGCAGATTCGATCTAAACATCATCTTGATCGTACTATTTTTGTGTAAATGAAGGATTAATTACATTTTTATACAGCAATAAAGAAAAGTACACAATACTTTACAAATTTACACACCTTATCCAATACGTTTAAAACACATGCGTGACATGGCAAAATCTTGAAACTGAACTGCACTCACGATGAATTATTAACAAAAACTTTAGCCGAAACTATGAAATGAATAATTGCGTTTTTAAGTAGCAGTCTAGCAAGAGCATACCAATAGGTCATATCATTGGTCTGGAGCAACTGCTCAATGAGCGGCTCGACTCTGATAAACCAGGAGGGCACGGCTCGATAGATGAGGGGGGTGTCGCTGCGCCAACAGAAGGGGTACGAGTGCTTGCTGGTGCCGTGCTGCACGAGACGCCCGGCTGCCTTCAGGTGCTGCACTATGCTCTTGTCCGCATCCTAAACAATACAAAATCAGTGCCGGATTTACATGTCCATTCGGTACAGAAATTCAGGTAAGGATTAATCTGTTCCAAAGTAATCGTGTCACAATTTTGGGGGGCCTCTGCGGCCAAATTTTGGGGACCCTTCCCCCCTGATCGAAAAAAATACCCATAATTTTGCAAAATAGTCGCAAATGCGTACCATTTTTCTCAATTTTGACCACATTTTATGAACCCTCGATTTTATGGAGAGTACCCCCCCACCCCCCCGTCAAATATGTATAATCTAATCTGTCCAATACTAAAAATGAGAGGGCCGAATTAATCCGCTTGGCACCGAAAATCAGAACCGGCTTCGAAATGGGTATATATATATATATAATATATATATATATATATATATATATATATATATATATATATATATATATATATATATATATATATATATATATATATATATATATATATATATATATATATATATGCCCAGTGGCGTAGCCAGAAAAAAATTTCGGGGGGGAATGACTTTTCGATTTTTTTGAAATGTGTTAAAATGCACTTGATTGCTACTTCAACGCAAAAAAACGACACACATATTAGCATTTTTCGGCCAAAAAACAATGCTATTCGACCACAGCAGCATCGACTATCGAACGTAAAATTGCAGCTAAAAACAACTAAGATTACAAAAATGGTGGGCCGGTAAGGGGTCACAAGCTAGCAAGTTGCAAATTTTCTGAAATTTTTTGACATGAATACACTGTATAGTGTATCGGTTTAGCTGTTTTGTTGTTACAAAAAGGACATTTTCTACTCAATTTACAGTTTAGTCAATGTAGTTTGCATAGCCAATACATAGTGCACAATGCCCAATACATAGTGCACAATGCAACTGTATACATGTCGTAGGGTGTAAGGTAATTCAGGATCTATGCCATAGGGTATATTCCTTACAGACCGGGCCACAAGAGGACAAACAAACTTAATCTGCTGTCTTCTTTGACTGCTCCACATTTAACCGCAAGCAATTAAGAACGTCACCACTTGAGAAGAAAATTTATGAAGAACGGAACAGATAGGTCACAAACAGACAGTTAATAAAATGGGGTACCCAGGGGAGTTAGTTACAGTAGTACAGTTAGTTAATTAGTTTGAATGTAATCAAATAAAGCTTTAGGCAGGGGCGTAGCCAGGGGGGGGGATGGGGGGAATTCCCCCCCCCCCGAAATTTTTTCCTGCAGCCCCCAGAAAAAATTGAGGAAAATTTTGATTCTTAGGCCAAATTTGGTCAATTTGGTCAATTGGAGACTTATCGGAAATTTTTCCGGCCGGACCATAATAACCAAAGGGGGGGAGATCCAAATTTCCGTTGGAAAAAATTTCGGGGGGGGGGGATCCCCCCCATCCCCCCACCCTGGCTACGCAACTGTACATACCATACTACTGTTGTATTCTAGTTGCCCACCTTGACATATTGTCCGCTGAAGTGGGTGACCTCGTCCGTGAATCGACCCGTGGCGTCAACTGGACAAACAATCTTCATGTCCTTGCTGATCACGCCGTTCTGCAGGCACACGCGGTTGTCGTCCTAAAACACACACATTCACTCACAATTAGTGTTAACCAATTTCGATGACGAACATTTCGCTTCGATAAATCGGGCTCAAATCACCCCATTTCTAAGTAAACTTCTAAACTAACCCACGACTACCTAAATTTCAATTTTTTACACAAAATTAATGGAGGCTAAGGTCTCGGCAGAATGGTTTCCATTCCGGTTTTCGTATAAATCAGTACCAATTAGAATCAAGTGTTAATTACGTATAAAAACAACCACTGTTCACCGTAAAAAGTGTCTCATCGTCACTTCACTGAGCGCCAATGGGGGGAAGCCCCATGAAATTTTCCACAAAAATATGCCATACCCAGCCCTTACACCCCGACATCACAACATTATTCAACAGAAATAGCAGCCCCTCTCAGTTCAGGTGACTCCTTTGCAGCCCCCCAGCTTTTGCTCAGCTTAAACCTTCCCTGGTTACCTCTCCGAAATAGGGCGCCTGATGTACCACGCCCGTTCCCGTGTCCGTGGTGACGTAGGTGTCGCAGAGCACACGGAATGCGCCCCGTTCCTGTCTCAGGTGCACAAAATAGTCGAATAGCGGCACGTAGTGGAAGCCTTCTAGCTCTTTGCCCTTCAACCTAAACCCATCAAACCCTCAACCAGGCTTGTTTGGCTCCAGTCGTAAGCATACATGTAACAGCACAAACATTTTGGGTGCCCCTCCCCCCGCCCTAGGCCTCCGAAATTTTGAAAAAGTGGCCAATTTTCCCTATTTCAGGTGAAATTGCTTAAATTTCATTGAAAATGTCAATTTTTCAAATCGGGACCACATTTCTCTCCCATTGGAACCTATTTTTAGGGGCGGGGAGGCTTGTCCCCCATTCCCCCAACTATATATATGTATGGCCGTAAGGTAATAGAGCTAATATTGTTCTACCGATACAAGTTGGTGCGTACTGGTTCTTGTCCTTGTCGTTTTGTCCCTAAGCAATTCCAAGAAAATTACTGGGCCAAATGTGACACTTTGCTTATGTAACGTTACCTTGTCCTCAAAACTGACATGTATTACTAATTAATAAAGTAAAGAAACATGATAATCATGGTATTTTATCAAACGTACTTTTGCAGAACTTGATATTCATCTTCATTTTTGTACAAAATGTCCAAGCGAACTTCCATCAGGATATATTTCTGACCTGTGTTGTTGTCTAAAATACATAACAAGCTTTATTCAATATCCTGTCGGCGACATAAAAGCAAACAACATGTTTTTTCATACTTGGCCTGGCCTTATGCTTGTTCTATTGTTTTAACTTTTGTCCCTGTAATAGCAATATCAAAAAACTACCATGCCACAACACTTGTTTGGAAAAAAGTGAAGGCCACTTCTAAATCGCAGGTAAAATATTGCCGAAACAATCCCCCCTAACAGCAGCCGACCAAAATTTGTCCCAGGCCCTGCTGGAACACGTATGAACCGGACTTAACCCTGTCTCTGTGTCCTTAAGAACAACAATTAGTCAAGTATGACCCGGGCTCAAGGCCAAAGAGGCAATACTGACCATGAACTTTGACATAGTCCAGATCTGGATGAACGCAGAGGGCCAGATTGCTGGGCAGAGTCCAGGGCGTGGTGGTCCAGGCCAGCAGAGAGACCTCGCCGTCCGACTCCAAAGGAAATGACACCACCACTGAAACACTCACATTATCAGGGGGATGGGGGGACACCCCCAAAAAATAAGGGGTCCCAAAAATTTGGGCAAAATTCACAAAAAATGGCACTTTTTGGGGCAAATTTTACAAAATTTTGCTAAATCTGAGGCATTCCTGGTCGATGAAGGGGGGAGGGTCCCCCCCACAACTTGGCCGGAGAGGCCCCTTCCCAAATTTTTACCCAATTACATGTATGGAAACACTGCCACTCAATTTTTATTATTCTAAAAATGCCCTTACACGAAGAGCAGCAGTTTGGGTAAAATAAGGATGCTGATCTTCGGAAGAAAAACCAAACAGACTTATTTGAATTTAAGCTCAAGCTAAACTTATTTGGTGCAGTGCACTGTATGCTAGATAGTACCATCCAAACGTACTGAAACTTGGTCCACTTTCAGATATATAATTCACTCAAAAGGTGTCTAACTTGTGCCACGGCACTGTCATCATAATGCTGTCGAAATTGGCCAATAATCAAGCAAAACTGATTCCACTAAATCCATCACCTCCTGTAAGCCATTATCTTACTTAAAGCCGACAAAACTCTATATATAGTATTTTCCTGGCTTCTATCAATATTATTTCTTCATTCTATTCATAAAGCTTTCAGTCTAACGCCAAAACCCAAACTAGTGACCAAAAGTTACTGAACCCTGAGTCACAACAGGTTGCGTGATTTTTGTGACTACTCGCTGTATATACACTCCTGAATTCCTGATGCTTGCAATTCGTTCTTTTCATAATGAAATCGCGTGTTCGATTTTATGTCAGGGTCCAGGATTTTTTGGCCAGACGTTAGGATGTGCTCTATGACTTAAATTCAACGTAACATTCTAGACAAATGCTAATTATATATATTTTCCTAGCTTCTATCTATATTATTCTCTCTTCTAAGCTCTCTACGCCAAAACCCAAACTACCAAATACTAACCCTAGTCACAACATTGCGTGATTTTTTACTACTCGCTGTATATACACTCCTGAATTGATGATGCTTCAATTCGTTCTTTCATAATGAAATCGCGTGTTCGATTTTATTCTAGTACAGATTTTTTGCCAGACGTTAGATTGCTCTATACTTAAATTCAACGTAACATTCTAGACAAACTAATTATATATATATATATATATATATATATATATATATATATATATATATATATATATATATATATATATATATATATATATATATATATATATATATATATATATATATATATTTTCATTTCAGTCAATTTCTAAGAAATGCCAAAGGCAATTCGGCAGGGTTGGCAGTCTCGGTCTCGGTCTCGGTCTCGTAAAAAAACCCGAGACTAGGCTGGTCTCGGTCTCGGTCTCGGTAGGAAAACCGAGACCTGCCATAGGGTGGTCTCGGTATTTCAGATGAGGCTAGAAGTTTTCAAAATTTTTTACGATCACGAAGATTTTTTTACGATTTAAGATTCCAAATAGAATGCCAAGCATGGAATGGTCAAAACTGTCTGCTGCAGAAGAATGTCAGTTCACGGGCAAACTAACTTCAAGTTTAAACTTTGTACATCAAGCTATTAATTAAAGTTTGAGCTACATAGAATGGGTTGTCTGACTTAGCGATATTGCATTTGTATGTGGAACCACTCAAACATAATGTTAAACAGTATATAGAAATACTGATCATCATTTACCTAACAGTGCTAACTTCGTATATATATGATTTGTAACTAAAAATTTGCTGGTTTCAGCAACGTTACGAAGCGCGAATTGGGTGGCAGTTTAATTGAATTTCTTGAGCCCCAACCTCTCAACGCATGTCAAAGCATCAAGTATCTGAAAAAACCAGGCACAATCAAATGCTTTTTGGGCTATGGAGTGGTTGAGGCATCAAACCCCCCCCCCCCACGTAACTGTGTCAGCTGGAGAAACTTTTCTGGTCCGTGATGATGCTCCTATTAGCACTTCTGATAGTAGCACCACTGCACCAGCACGGACGATTCTACGCTGGCACCTGAGTCAGACTGTCAAAGTGCAAATATATGTATGCAATGCACTATAAAACACACTGCGGTATGCGAAGAAGTGTGCGAAACTTTTAAAACATTCCAAAAGTTGACAGAATTGCGGAAAAATAATCCTATAGTCCGGCTGTCAATCACCTACTCTCATGCTTGCGGTCGTTTACAATGCTAAGTTTCTCGCAGCTTCGCAAGTCATACACTCATAAACCTAACCTGATGGTCACTTTTTGTAACTTAATCACTATTTTTTCACATTTCAAAGTATTTCAAATTTTTAAAATTGAAACTTGAAAAAAGGACCTTCAAAGGCTGGTCTCGGTCTCGTAGGTCTCGTTTGGGTGGTCTCGGTTGCTTGATCTCGGTCTCGGTCTCGGTTGCAAACCCGAGACCTGCCAACCCTGCAATTCGGGAAACCATTTTCAACCCACCAGCGGGGTCAACAACATCCTTGTAATTTTGACCCGACTCAAAGTTAGACAATGGCGTGTTACAGCCGGTTGAAAATGGCATTACCTAAAATAAGTGAATGGATATAAAGAAATTGACGAAATAAACGTCAAGCCAAAAGATAGCAACAAAACACACTGCCGAGTTGACAGTCTTTCTGCTGAAGCGTCTACTATGAGTAGTAGAGTCAGTTTTCTACAAGCAGCAGCATGATAAAGTGATTCTATGTCTGATTTAATCAGACAAGTCAGATTTACTGTGCCACACTTAGCATCTTCACAACAACCAGTTTTGTGTTGAAACACAACGCATTACCACATAAGTTGGTTTCTTTAAAATCAAGAAATCGTACAACCAGCTCACATATACGCAAGCATAAAATACAACAAACAAAAGCATATACAACAGACAAAAATATACAGACACAAAAACATGTAAAATTGCCAATTGCTAGCCCTAAGGCTGCATTGACTGGACCTACTTTGACGCCCCTGTAGACGAGTCCCTTGGAGTACAACTGCTTGAATGCCCACCAGACGGACTCCATGAACCAGGGGTAGAGCGTCTTGTAGTCGTGCGAGAAGTCAATCCAGCGACCCAGGCGGGTGATGATCTCCTAAAACAACACACACTGACGAGGAACCGTTCAGCGGGGAAGGGGAAGGGATTAATTACAATCTGATTCGGGGGGAGCGCACGTTTCTGAGGAAAATCAACCGATTCAAAAAGGAGGAGGGGCGGATCCTTACCAAGCCTAAGTGGTTCACGAAGGAAAAATAGGCAACAAGCTATCCACCCCCCGAAAGATTGAGAATACAATCTAGCAACAAGGTCCGGCCCCTACCTCCCACTCGCCGGCGTATTTTGTGACGATGCTGCGACATTTTGCGTTGTAGGCGGCGATGCCCATTTTGGCCACGTCCTCTGGGCCTTTGATGCCGCACTCCTTATCAATTTCATATTCCTAAAATCAACACGCAATATATTATATAATTATACATTTTATATGTAAGTATATATAGTCAGGGTGGGGTAAAAAACATGAATAGGGAACTAAGCTCATAACTTTGGATAGGTTTGATGGAGAGCAATGGTACCTATACCAGCATGTAGCTTGTGGCAAAAAATATCGATTGGTGTAGTGAAACCGAATATACCCACTACCTAGTACCCAGATGGAGGCAAACCGGTTTTCGACCGTGTTTTTTACCCCACATGTGGCCATGTGGGGGAAAAACATGACTGCGGGGAAAAACACGGGTCATTTTTTGCGAGCGGTTATGTATCTTTTCGATTACTTTTCCTGTTAAAATGTATCTATTTATTACTGTGAAGCATTTTGGCCTGATGAATGAAATATATACCGCAGGAAAATCATCCTAACTCACTGAACAACATTTCTGGCACAAAATGAGTGTTTTATGCGTTTTGAGAAATTTACCTAAAAACACATGTTAAACATTGAGATTCGGGACCAGGTGCCATATCTACACAATGCAACCATTCCAAGGGAGAATTTTTTATGTAAAATTATGAGGTCACTAAAATATACTCATACACTTAGTTATAACCCGCTAATACCCGACAGTACATGCTTGTGATAAATACCACCAATTTGAAGTGTGTTTTTTCTCATTTTGGAGGTCAAAGTGTGGGGAAAAAACATGGCCCCTAATCGGAGCAGAAGCGACACCGGTCAGAGCTGGCATATTCATCATGTATAGCAGGCGGGGAAAAAAAACCCGCATTTTCATATTTCGTCATGTAGCTCATAGACTATACGTTTTCACGGGAAACCAAAAAAATCTGTCGTAGGCCTAACCTTGCTCTAAATGCTGGCACCGGTTTCATTTCGCTATCTCTTACCATTTTTTTGCGGGAAGCCAAAAACTTGCCGGGGAAAAAAACCCAATTGGGGGAAAAAAAACCCATGTGGGGGAAAAAAAACCCACCCCATAAATCACCCGAAAAGTGTGTTAGCGGTAGTTTTTCAACGCTATGGCACGTATTAGGAGTAGTAGAGGCCACTGATGTCAAAACTATGCGCAGATTTGCTATGGGGCCTCATGTAGACAAGTTTGAAAACTGCCCTTCGCAGCCCATTATAAAATTTTGAATTTTCAGATTTGAAAACAAAACACCTTAATTTCGCCTGAAAACGTTGAAAACAACTAAAAAGTTGCTATTACGCTTCAAATACATGCAAAATCTGCACTTTATGGCTACTTTTTACACCATCGACCCTCCATGGAGGGTACCGTAAGTGGGTGTGGCTGGTCGTGACGGACATAGTTTAATTTTATTCGGTTATTTGGCTTTTAAACAAGAGAAACTAACAGGTTATAATTAAAAACATACAAAAAACTGGCAATAGTACCAGATAATACTACTTTCCGCTCCAAAGGGACCTCAAAATGACAAAGTCCGACTATTAGGCCTGTATACCAGAAATCGATCAAGAAAGTGTCAGTATGCGCATTTGTGTTAACAATAAACGTCTTTTTGCACTACCATGAGTCTTTTGGAGTAGCTACAAGGTTTTTCGACATCACCAGACCATTTTCAAAAAGTGGGTTTTTTTTCCCCCACATGGGTTTTTTTACCCCGTCTGATTTCGGTCATGCCCCCCCTCGTACGAAAGAAGGAGGGACCTGCCACTGCGGTCATGAATAGAGGAAGGGTAGTCCTCTGTAAAAGTGTTTTTACATTTGAGCTCGCATCTTTTAGTGCTGAGAAATGAGACTCCAAAATTCACCTCCCTTGGAGCCATGTCGGGTCAAAAATGGGGGGTCAAAATTTTTGACTCATAAAAAGTACCAACGAGACCCCGTTTGGATACCGCTTATATACGTTTGCCTACAGGGACTGTACTATACGCTGGCAAATTTTTAGACCTGTACCATATACCCAAGTTCCGGAACCGGGGTGGGTTTTTTTTCCCCCAAAAAATGGGGTGGGTTTTTTTTCCCCGCCTGCTATACAACACATTCAACTCGGGGGTATGCAATGCATGAAATTAAATTCCAGCATAGAGCATGTTTCGTATAGCAAGCTTACAAACTTTTGAAAATCCTTAGTTTTTGACACATTTTTGGGGGTCATTTTTGAGCCTGCAACTCTGCTATGCCAATGAGGTCTTATTCATTCAAGATGTAGCCGGAGAGTTGTACTTTTGATTGCACTAGGTTCTAGGTTACGGCTCTCTAACCCATATTTTTAACTGAGTAGTGGGCCATGTTTTTCCCCCACAATTTCGTCATGTTTTTTCGCCACCATGACTATATATAAATAATCTAAAACTGGATGCCAATGCCGATTTCGCTGTTGACGGTGACACACTTGTGTGATGTGACACATGTGACGGGGTCAAAACTTGCGGGGCCTCTTTGGCCAAATTTTGCAGACCTTCCTTGTAATGTTTTGTAAAAATTTGTTCCTGGGGCCTTTTTGTAAAATTTTCCAAAAAAACGTGCCATTTTTACTAAATTTTGCCCACATTTAAGGGACCCTCCCGCCCCGGCCCCTCGATTTTGGTGGAGGTCGTCCCACACCCCCCCCAAATATGTATGGCGATACTGTGTTGACATACTGTGAAAGATAATATGTGATACTGTTGGGGACATAGCGAAAACTAAGGTACTCTGTGAGTGGTGTAGCGAGAGGGGAACCGGGGAAGACAGAGCGCCGCACCCCAACCTGCACGGTAAACGAAAACTGTTCGCGCAAACAAGATTGATCCCTCCTTGAACCGGTTTTGCATATGCTATTGGGAGGACGGTTCCGAAAAACAGAGCTAAAGTGTGTAAAATAATGCATTTTTTTAAAAGTTTCGTAATATTTAGTGTATTTTTTGAGCAGGGAAGTCGCTCAAACTTAGAGGCCATAGAGGCCCCACAATTTTGAACCCGTTATATGTAGACACAGTTTCAAGGTTCCACTCAAAGTGACGTGACGTACAACAGGCAGGCCGTGACAGTCCCAGCCGAAGCGTCGTTGAACGTGGAAGCCGGACTGATGTGCAAATCGGGTGACGATGTCTTTGATGGTCCCGGCCAGAATGTGTCCGTAGTGCGGCAGGCCGGTGGCGAACGGCGGACCGTCGTAGAACGTGAATCTAAAAAAACGAAAACCGGCGGAGGTTTTTTTGAAAAAAAACTGCAAAATAGTATATTATACTTTTGACTGTGCAAAATACACATAATTACAGGCACAAAATAAGTCCAGTCGTTTAATCCGGTACGTAAACGATTATACAACAACGTGCCAAATCACAAAACAATCAACTCTGGGCAAAAGTCTGCAAACGCACCTCTCACTCAGTCCTATTTTAGTCATTGACTCACCTTGGACGACCTTTACTTTGCTTCAGCGAAGTTTGGAATGCATCAATTTCTTTCCAAAAAGCCAATATTTTCTCCTCCTCTGCAGCAAAATTGACATGTTCGGGAACAGAATTTAGCCGCGACGAGTCTTCCGCCATAATACTTTAGTTAATGGTCTACAAATACAAAACATTAATTAAGCCAAAGTTACTGGTAGTCACCGTCGCAACCTTTCGGCTTTCAGCGGTTTTCCCCTTTCCGGCCCCCACGAATTCCTAAAAGTTTCCGGACAAGGTTGGCCCCTCCCTGAACCACATCCTGTCTACGCTACTCATCTCGCTATCCAAAGACTTTGCTGGGTGACCATAAAGCAAGAAAGTATGTGCATGGCAGAAAATACAGGGCAATACTATCAAATGATGCTGAAATTTCAAATCAACCTGACATTTGACCAAAATATAATAGAATGCTAAGCTGAAATTTGAGAAAAACGGCTATTTGACTGAAATACCACGAAAAACATGCTAAAAAAGTGAAAAAGTACAGAAAGAACGAAAAAGTTAAACGTAAAAAACCAAAATTCGACGAAAAAAATTTCTCGTGAACTTAGAAATTCAAAACATCTCGAAAAAACAAGAAAATACGCAACTACACGTGAATGAACTTGAAGGGAAATCAAAAATATCTAACAAAGTTCAATAGTTTCTGTGTTTTTCCCTTTTGTCATTTTGATTTTTCGAAACTTTTCCTTGCGAGTTTGTAATTTGTATACAGGAAGAAAAAGGCGCATCCAAAAAGGGTGCAAAAAGAGTGAGAAAAATTTCTCACTCGATTCGGAGAGCAAAGTTGCACTCGTTTCGCACTCGTTTCGCACTCGTTTCTCACTCGTTTCACACTTTTTATCACTAAATTCTGACTTTTTCTCACTCTTTTCGTACGCATCCGAAACCAGTGAGAAATTTAGCCAGAAGCAAATTCTCACTCTTTTCGGACTCGATTCTCACTCTATTTGTACTCTTTTCACACTGTTTTCTCACTCCCGCTGGACAGCGCTGAGCAAAATCCCATTCTTTTCTCACTCTTTTCACACTGTTTTCTCACTCTTTTGTCACTGTTTTCTCACTCCAGCTATACTGCGCTGAACAAATTCTCACTCATTTCTCACTCTTTTCACACTGTTTTCTCACTCTTTTCACACTGTTTTCTTACTCTTTTATCACTGTTTTCTCACTCCAGCTATACTGCGCTGAACAAATTCTCACTCATTTCTCACTCTTTTCACACTGTTTTCTCACTCTTTTCACACTGTTTTCTCACTCTTTTATCACTGTTTTCTCACTCTTTTCACACTGTTTTCTCACTCTTTTCACACTGTTTTCTCACTCTTTTGTCACTGTTTTCTCACTCCAGCTATACTGCGCTGAACAAATTCTCACTCATTTCTCACTCTTTTCACACTGTTTTCTCACTCTTTTCACACTGTTTTCTTACTCTTTTATCACTGTTTTCTCACTCCAGCTATACTGCGCTGAACAAATTCTCACTCATTTCTCACTCTTTTCACACTGTTTTCTCACTCTTTTCACACTGTTTTCTCACTCTTTTATCACTGTTTTCTCACTTCAGCTATACTGCGCTGAACAAATTCTCACTCATTTCTAACTCTTTTCACACTATTTTAGCACTATTTTCACACTATTTTCTCACTTTCTTCACCCTCCTGTCGCCCTCCTTTTAGGTTTTTGCTGTATTCTCACTAAATTTATAAATATATACCTTATGGATCTCATTTCTTGTGGTTTGCCGATTGCATTTTATTGTGTGTAACTGGGCGTACTGCTATCAATGTATATCGATGCTGTAGTATTTGAGAATACATACTGTACTCATATATTGGCGATATTATATACGCTAAATATTACATATGCACGACCTTCTAAACTAATGTTAATACTGTGTGGTGTGTATATATACCCGCGGAGCTGAGTTCCCCTTTTCTAGTGCACTAACTTAATCAAAGGTTAGAAAATTATAAATAATCTGAAAAAATGAGCTATATATAAGACAATTAACAAACTTACCAAGATGCTAGAATACTGATCGCTGCAATACATTAAGGTGGCGCTCCTGAAATGTGACTTTTCAAAAAACGGCAGTTTGGGGCCAATTTTAGATACACAATGGCAAGCTGGTGTAAAAGTATGCCTAAATACAAAAAATGAAGTTGATTGATACAAATTAGCATTCACTGTAGACCAAACGTGAGTGGAATTTCGGCTTGCGATTTCTCTTCGCAAGTAAGTAGCTGTTGCACAATCAATAGCTCATTTTGCTCGCCTCAACGTGGTCGAGCGGTCGCAAAAAGTCATTTTTGATGAATATGATTCATATATCGAAAAACACTAAAACCGCGATTTTTGAAAAACATAAATTTGGTTAAATTTTTTAGATACTATCGATTTACCAAAAATCAAATTTTGCGACCGCTCGAAGATGACAAGGTGCATTTATGTGCCAAATTTTAACTTTTTTCGTTGAGCCAATTTTTTAAAATCGCAAGCCGAAAATTTGCGTTTGTATTCACACGCACTATATTTCTGTCTCATGCAGAAACTATTGCGTTAGTTCACAAAAAAATTATACCACACTCAATAAAACACCAAAAATTTTTAATTACGTTTCAGTAAAACACTACTGCTAGTGTTTTTCAGCCTTTCAAATTCATTACATACGTGTAAATGCACTGGCTTGTGAAGGCATTTCCGTGAAAATCTATTTTTCATGACGAAATTTGCTCAAAAATGTTCAAAAAATTTTTTATGTGATATGTACATCAAATTGAAGGAAATTCACTTCTGATCAACTTTTGTTCTTACGATGCATGTTTATTTTTGCGCGTTTTCAAAATAATGACCAAAACCCACATTTCAGGAGTGCCACCTTAACGTAAAATGCAGCTCTTGTTGAAAATAAAAAGTTTCTAAAGGAGCAACCACTTGTAAGTTGTAAACAATGCTGTGAAACACACGAAAATTCTGAATTGTTTCTCAATGGTTTCAGACATGTAGAAAAGTTAGAAAAAAACTGCTAGAAAAGAGGGCTATGCTAAACCAGTGAAAAAAACAGTGGGAAATAGGTGTATCAACAGTGCAAAACGAGGAAGAAAATTTCTCACTCATTTCGCACTGTTTTCGGACGTTGGAAAAAAGTGAGAAATTTTCTCACTGGTTTATCACTGGTTTCCGACGCAGACAAAAGTATTGAGAGAGTGAGAAAACAGTGTGAAAAGAGTGAGAAAATTTTCTCACTTTTTTCTCACTGTTTTCGGACGCTGAAAAAGAGTGAGAAATTTTCTCACTGGTTTATCACTGGTTTCCGACGTTGACAAAAGTATTGAGAGAGTGAGAAAACAGTGAGAAAAGAGTGAGAAAATTTTCTCACTATTTTTTCACTGGTTTTAGACGTCGGAAAAGAGTTGAAAACCAGTGAGAATTGAGTGAGAATATGTTCGAACCGTTTTCTTACTAGTTTTTGGTATGAAAAAATAGTAGGAATAAAGAGTGAAAAGAGTGAGAAATTTTTCTCACTGGTTTCGCACGTGAGATTCCGGTGAGAAACACACTGAGCATCTGAAAAACGTCGAAAACAAGTGAGAAATTTTTTCACGTTTTTCTCACTATATTCACACGTGAGAATCCAGTGAGAAAATATAAAAATTTCTCACTCTTTTTGGATATTTTTCACACTCTTGGTTTTCCTGTGGTATGACCTGACCTGTGCAACGTTTCCGACTATTCCAAGCCCAAAACAAATCCTGCTTCTGAGACAAATACCTTAGCCTGAATTCAGCTAAAATAAGTAACCGTGTCTCATATTAGCAATTAGCATGCTCAGATATTTCTTTTTTTGTGAAAGCTTAGAGGAGACGTTTGCGCGGAAACAAGCTAGAACATGTATGTGTCCACTGTGCTAACACTAAACTTTTTGCAAATCGTTGCCTAGCAACAGTAATTCTATTTGAGAAACGCTATGTCAACCTTACAGTCAGCATTTAATTTGAAACTTAATTTCAAAACTACTGCAAGAACAGTTTGCATTGGCAAATTTGATGGGATTAACTCCTCGCTGGCGGCGGCAACACTTGCCGGAAAGGTAAAATATTACCAAAGAGCAGTTGACTACTGAAAAAGAATACGGGCAGAAATTAATATTCCACAACAGCAGCAGTTAGAGCTGATAGATGTTGCAATATAGTAAGCAAAAGGTTATTATGGCCAATTACAGCAGTGGAAGAGGCAGTAACAGATTTCCACTATTGTTCGTCTACACTTCTACCTAAATCGTGCTGAATGTGTTACATGTGTATTTATGTTCATTTAGATCTTTATTCATACTCCTCATGGCAAGCGAGTGCAGTCAGGTGGGCGCATGACTACAGACAACAGCGACATTGCACTACTAAATATTAATCAGGATATCCGAGCTTTACGATGTGGCCATCTTAATCCTGCTAACAACAGAGATGTTCTCGTCATTGGCACACCAACCCATGTGCTTGCGTACGACGTCCACAACAACGCCGATTTGTTTTATACGGAGGTAGCTCCTAATTGACTTATGCTGGTCTGCAGTCTGCAGAAAACAATTATTACCTAATTTTTTTGGACAAAACCTTTTCAAGAACTAAGTCCATCCAGAGACCAGAATCCATTTATGTAATTTGATAACAATGTTGAAGTTATACAGGTTGAAGTTTTGGGTAAAACTGCCTCATGAACCTAAATGATAGTTGTATGTGTATGCGCTTAAGCTGTCTGGGCCTGGGGGTCGTTTCAGAAGCTTCACATAAGTCTTATGGGTCCCATAAAGTCTTACATACATATCGTTATATGTGTTTCAGAAGCTTTACATAACTTCTGGATCATCTCATGTTCTCTCATAAATTTATGTTTTCCATCTAAATTTATGGGTAGCCTGATAGTTATTACATAAATTTATGAAAAGACTACAGGCTACTCAGAAAATGTGGGTGACGAATTTTCTCGTAAATTTAGGAGAACGACACCCATAACTCACCTTTGAGCTACAAGCCTAAAAAAGTATGAAAACTGGTTCGCTGGGTAGAGCATAAAGTGGCATAGTTTAGGGAATGTATTTTTTAAAACTTTATTGATTTGACTGCGGTTTTCAGCGAGAGCATGTAATTTTATGTGAGAACTTTATGGGAGAACCTATGGGAAGGTTATGTGAAGACTTCTGGGGCCGTATTCTCAACATTACTTGCAGGTAAAGTTAGGCTAACTTTACCCACAAGTAAGGTGAAGGTAAAGTTAATTGTGTGGGTAAAGGTAAAGCTAAAATTGAAAACAAGGTTAACATCAACGGTTGAGGTTAAAAATTTGCACAATACATTAACTTTAGCTGCGAAACAAGATAAAGCACCTTTCTGACCAGAATATTAAAGGTAACTATAGCTATCATGTTGGCTTTAGTCAGTGTTTGAGAATACGACTTTACCTTCACTTTACCTGTGGGTAAAGTTAGCCTAACTTTACCTGCAGGTAATTTTGAGAATACGGCCCCTGAAACACTTTATGTACCACTCGTAACCTTCTCATAAGTTCTCTTATAATTTAAATTTATGTAAGACTTTAGGTAAAGACTTATGTAAAGCTTCTGAAACTACCCCCTGGTATCTAGTCTCTACTGTTTACTGTTTACTAGCCTACCTGCCTACGTATTCTGCAGAGCCACATTGTTTTTTAATTTTACCGTTTTCAATGCCGTGTTTCTATTATATAGTTAGTGCTACAATTTTTAATTTTAGCTTCCTGATGGCGTAAACTGCATAGTAATTGGTCGAATGAGTGATCTCAAAAGTCCAGTGGCAATTTTGGGCGGCAACTGTGCCATTCAAGGATTTGACTGGCAGGGCAACGACGTGTTTTGGACAGTCACTGGAGACAATGTTTGCTCATTGTGTTTAGCTGATTACAACGTGGACGGCCAAAATGAGGTTTTCGGTTGCATTTTTGTACTTAATAGTCGATAAGACAATTGTGCTAGATAAATTAAAAAAATTCATCTGGCTTTCTTTGACCAAAACCTATTTTATTTCCTGTGAAAGCTCTGTAGCTGCAAATCTGTAGCAAATCTTTTTATTCATTGGGTCATGTTTTTGAGATTTAAGCCCGGTTCATACTTCGTGTTTTGTGTTTTGTGTTTTAGTGTTTTCGTGTTATTGTGCTCTGTGTTTTGTGCTTTCTCGGTTCATACTTCGTGTTTGTGTTTTGTGTTTTAGTGTTTTGTGTTCTCCGTTCATACTTTATGCTTTTGTGTTTTGTGTTGTTGAATTGTGCTTTTGTGTTTTTGCAGTTTATACTTCGTGTTCTTGTGTTTTCGTGTTTTGTGCTTTTGTCTTTTGTGTTTTTAGGTTTATACTTCGTCTTTTGTGTTTTGTGTTTTTGATTTGTGCTTTTGTGTTTTGGGTGTGTTTTGGATGTGTTTTCGAAACATGGGCAATGTCCATCTTTTCAAAATGTGTTTTTGTGCTTAACCAATCAAAATTTGCCTTTATGCGTTTTTGTATTTAGCCAATCAAACTTGCCTTTTGGTCTTATCAATTTTTTTTCTGAAATACTATGCAATACAGATGAACGAAAATTTTTATTTTCTCAGAGTTTTCCCCTTCATTGAGTTTTTAAAGTATTTTTAAACAGTGAAACTTCTTTAAATTAAATAATTCATAAAAAACTTTTTGATAAAAATTTAAAAAATATGACGTCAGACTGATTAATAAATAGAACAATGCCTAAACAAATATTTTTCAAGTATAGGGTTCATCAGATTACATTTGACTGGTTAATCTGATTACATGATAAGAACACGTGACGTGTGTTTTGTGCTTATGTGCTTTTGAGTATAAACTAGATAGTGCTAAGCACAAAAGCACAGAAGCACAAAAACAAAAAAGTTCTCTGAAAAGCACAAAACAAAAATGTTCAACATGATTCCAGAAACACAAAATTTTTTGTGTGAAAACACAAGATCAAAGCACAAAACACAAAACACAAAAGCAGAGGCAAAAACACAACTTTCGGACATGGACAGAAAAGCACAAAATACTTAATGAAAACACAAGACACAAAACACAAAACACTAAAACACAAAACACAAAACACAAAACACAAAACACAAAACACAAAGTATGAACCGGGCTTTAGGTTTAGACTCGTGCTTAATGTGCTTAACGTGCTGAACTCATAATGCTAGTTGTAAGCACGAACGTTAACATGGGATAACTACCTGCTTTACGCTCCTAGACCATAGCATGGCCCTATGTGATTCTGTTGATAGGGTTGCAGATTGCGTGGTAGGTGGTCGTATGAAAGAACTCTAACACAAGTTGTGATATAACGGCAGCTGTGCTGCAGTTCGGAGTGGACTTACGCTGCAACTTTGATTTTGCAACTCTTAAATTATATTACTCTTAAATTTTCAGCTAATTGTTGGGTCTGAAGATTTCGATATTCGAATTTTTCAAAAAGATGATATAATTGCGGAGACTACGGAAACTGAAGTAAATGCTGTTTTTGTTATTGGGCTTAGTTTTATGCTAAGGGCTTATTACTTTACCGGAGTAAAGCGTTGAATTTAATCCAACGACAAGGTTTAAAAAATGTGCTTAAAAATGCCATTCCAAAGTCCCCGGATTAAATGGATGTAACTTTTAACGTTCTAGTTTTTTAGTAATAATAAATAGAATTAACTAGAATGGGGGAGCGTTTCGTATCTGCTGAGAATTTGATTTTAAATCAAAACCTAAATGGTTTGAGCTCATCCCTGTGCCTGTTTTGGTGCAAGTTGTTGTTGTTGCCGGTTTTGCAAGTTCTATTTTTGTCTTTTGAAACTGCATTTACTAATTGAAAACAATTTTTGTATTCCGCCAGTCTACTTGCCCAGGTAAAGTTCAACCAAAATAAAAAGTCAATTTTACTAAAACATTAGGCATAATGCTGACTTTTAATTGTTTAGGCTGTGACACATTTAATGGCAGCAGGAGGAAACAAATTTGCCTATGCTCTTTCCAATGGTACTTTGGGCATGTACGAAGCTCTTACAAGGCTCTGGCGGATTAAGGTAATAAACAAACTGTCAAAAGTTTTAAAAAATGTGTGTTTGTCACAAATTTGTTTTTTAATAATTTGTTTCAAACTGGTTGATTGTAGACTACACAAACACACAATTGTCGTCACTGGTTTGTCTTGTCGCAAACACAAAGTTTAGATTAATTGACAACGCAACTGCGATCTAAAATTCAGCATAACGTCTTGCAGTATTTCAGTTTTTGCCTTTTGGGGAGGAACGGAACTCGATTTCCGATTGTAGACAAAGTAAACTGTAAAAAGTAAATTGTAAACTTTGTAAATTGTAAATTGTTAACAAAATAAAATAGTAAAAAACCAGTTTTCTAAGGAGTGCAAACCATACCATGCTGATTTCAGAGGTAAGTGGCATACTATAGATAGAACAACTGTTCAAATCAGCTTCACACCTGATTTTATAGTTTCTAAACTGCTTGACTGTATTATAAAAAATATTCTTCACAAGTTTTAAAAAAATCCAACTATGCCCTCTCCCCCAAATATTTTTTAGTTATTTAGTTAAAGAAATCAATCCCGATTTTAGCAATTTCGCGTGTATTTTTGACGTTCAGTTTCCGCATTTAAGGTTTCGGATGGCAGTTCAATATACGATGCCATTAATTTTAGTCAAAAAATCATGTGACGTCATTGACACTGTTTGACGTTGACGGTGACGGATATGATGAGCTGGTGGCCGGATGGAGCAACGGAAAGGTGCGACTGTTTCTAATCAATGCTCGTTAACTAAATGGGTCTGTAACTGTGTATAAGATAGATTTAGACAAGATTTTGTTTTGATGTTAGGACACGTTTTGAGATAGATTTAAATCACACCGAGGAACAGTAGGTAGCATTGCTATTGTCGTCATTGTTAAGCAGTCGGTTTTTAAGAATGATTTTGCGACGATGGTGTTTTAAACACTCTAGATTTTATTGCTTCTCGACTTTGGAATAGCAACTTCACTACGTGCACTAAGCATATCCGCTACAGTTTTTGTTCCTTCTAAAGAAGTAACTATTGTTTTAAAACCAACTCTGCGCAGTGTAAAAGTAGCAGCTACATGCTGTTGTGCGCATATAATAAACACGTAAAGTAAGTATGGGAGCTGAATGCTTCTTTTCTGAAGAAATTTTTTTTACAATTTTAAATAAAATAGTGGTCAACAACAGTTTCGTGGAGGTCGCGCGATATCATTTTATTGTAGGTTTACATAAAAAATAATTTAACTTTCACAATTTCCTTTATCCAGCTCTGTTCGCGTTTTCTTAATGAGTCTTGCTTCATAGACACAATTAATCATCCATGTAATGTGAAGGGGTGTGGTCGAGTGGTCAGAAGCGCTATGATTTGGTGATCATACTTGAGGGTTCGACTTCCAAATTTAGTTTCCGTTTTTGACAAAAATTTACTTACTTTTGTCTGCAGCAAAATCTGTTTTGAATGAACCATTTCCTTTTAGTGCTCAAATCGCAAGTAGTTACAGCAATCATATCTTTTTTGGCCAACAGTTACGAGCATTTAGTAATTCAGAACCGTAATTATATTGAGCAACAATTATTATTGCATTTATGCATGACAATGCACATTGAACGTGAAGCTGGAATAAAATTAGATAGTGAAACACATTTAAGGAATTTTCACTCAGCAAAGGAACCTTGCCACCTTTGGGGGCCTGCTTGTTTGCATTGCCTATCAGCGTAAAGGACTACAGTGCTGGAAGTCTTTTTATAGTTTCGGTGTCTCGTTATAGTTTCATTTGGTCTTCATTTTCCATCCTAGTCAAGTAACTGCCTTGGAATAATCATTTTTTAATACCTTAGTCAGCTATATTTTCTCCGTTTTCAGTCCAATCTTTTTTGTTAAGGGGGCGCTCTGAATAACTTCCAATAAATCAAACTTCTATAATTTTTCTTTTCTCGCTGATATTGCTAAATTTTTTGCTCAAGTGCAGCCGAGACGACAGCAGGCACGTCAATTTGCCAAGTTTGAAACTTTTGGGAGCACTTTAGCAAATTTTATGACAACATCAAAATTGAAACTTCGCAAAATTTGTCTAATATTTGAAACGACGTAGCTCAGCGGTGCCTTAACCAAATTTAACAGTCAATATCTTAAATTAAAGACAATTCTCTGGCCGCGACACCATTTTTGTCAAATTTTAGTTAGTGGCAACAAATATTTAGTTATTTTATTTTTTATCGAAAGTGACGTCTTAGAAAGCCTGTCATATTTAGGCAAATCATAAAAATTACATTTTAAGAAGTTCGGTGCCTCTATATACGTCTGTTCAAAGTTTCAATTGGATCGGTTTTTGCAGCTGACAGTAATCTGAAAAAAATGAGCAACATAGCAGAAAAATCAGAAACCTGAAGTTTGCCTACACATACGTATTTTCCAAAAAAAGAGCTAATTTTGCTGTACTAAAATCCGTTGGGAAAAGTTTTAGAAGCCAAAAAGTAGCCAACGAACATTTGGTTTGAAAAATACTGTATTTTTGTCAATGTTGGTCAACGTATTTTGGAAAGTTTTTAGAATTTACACAAACGACTTTTTGAAAAGTTGCAACTAACAATTAGCTACTTAGAACTGTTTTAAAAAGTATCAAAAACGATATAGAATTTTTTGGTATTCTGATTTAAGGATTTTTTCATTTAAAAATTAGTTGAAAGTTGAACAAATTTTGACGTTATGTATATCAAATAAACGCTGGTTTGATTAAAAAACTTTTTATTGTGGTAATCAACGAAAACTTGACTAAAAAATTTTATCGCCCAAAGTTGGTTATTCAGAGTGCCACCTTAAGCAGACATCGCCAGAATCCGTGCTTAGTCCTAATGGATTGGTTAAACAAGTAATTTAAGTAAAAGCTTGTATGGGCTTGTTTTCTGCGGACTTAAATTCTTTTTTGTGCTTTTGTATCAGCACTTTCTGAAGTAGAAATTTTCTTTTTTCTTTTTAAATGTGAACCTGATTGCGGGGTCCTAAATTGCCCAACAAACTGGTTGAGATATTTGTCAATATAAAGCCATATGCACAGCCCGTAGTCCACATAACGTATCCACAATTGAGGTTTCACAGCAAAGATAAGCGTTATTGGTCATGGTTATAATTGGCAGTAGGCATGAGTTTTAGATTGACTTTCGCCGTATCGACACTGGCGAAGTGTTGCTAAAGGAACAGTTGGGCGCCTGTGTGGCAGGCCTGGCGACTGCGCAGTATCGTGGAGATCAGTCAAATCAACTTGTCGCTGTGTCCACTGAAGGAGAAGGTACATCACGCAAATCTTTGCTGCTAATTAAATTTATAAGCATAAACTAGTACAGAAGCAATAAGAACCACTCAGAATTAACATTGACGCTTTTAGATAAACTGCATTTAAAATTTTTTTGTACTTCAGAAAACCTAATGTTATTATTAGTCACTTTGAGTATTTTTGTATAATTTAGTTTGTGGATATTTGTCGCTGGTAGAAGGCGGGAAAGCAACGGAACCCGACCCAGCTCAAGAAATCATGCACGACCTTGCAATGCAAAAGCAGGCAAGCTAACTAAATTAATGACTCCGACCGTTAAATGTATACTGCGCTAGAATTAACTTATCAACACTAAATAACATTAGGCAGATTGCAGCCAATGAGACAATTCTCTGCATGTTTAGGTGTTAGTAAATTTGATTCAGCTTTGATAGTGTAGTTTTACAATAATTTTACAATTTATCAAAAATTTTAGCTTTGGATTAATTCGAAAACTAACATAATAGTTTTTAGAATCTACTAATGGAGTTGAAGAATTATGAGGAAAATCGTAAAGCAGTGGAAATGGACAAAGGAGCCGGAGAAATTGACAAGGACAGCATGGGCGTCATTCCGGTATGCAGTCCAATGACAAGCTAGAGTTAGATGAATTTTAATCAAAGTATATATGTGTGGACGCTTTTGCCTTAGATACGAAGTTCAGTTATTAGCGTATCAACGACCAAGAAACCGTTGTTGATGGTGTTTGCAGAACAATTTTTTATGCCCGTGCAAATAATAATTTGACTCGCTGAACAAACAATCGGCTTTTCTGGCAGCTCCAATGCATCCATAACTGTACTTAATTAAATGACAACTTATAAATTCATAAATTTTAGCTAAAAGTTGTATTTTTTTGACAGTAAAAAATGTACAGTTTAAAAATTCATATTGTTTGCTACACAGAAATACAGTCAATTTCAGGCAAACACTCAACTACAGACGACCCTGTATGTGAACCCTGGTGTTGGTGATGGAGAGCAGTCATGCGTAGAGCTACTAGTGACGACGTCTAACAACGCTCTTGTCCGATGCGTCATGGTCTTTGCAGAAGGGATATTTCCGGGAGAGTCGTATGTGGTGTAAGTGAGCGCTCTTTTAACCTGCATTATTTATTATTTAAAAGCCTTTAGATGTGGTTAATTAGAGACGGATTTTAATCATGTCAGAACCCTTATTTGAGCAAACAGAGTAACAACCTAGATTGAATGCAAACTGTACATTAGACAATATTCACTTAATTTTGATAATAGTTGTTATTATGAAGTGTTAACATTATTTATTTATTACGTTATGTGTGTTAAAAAAAACTACGGTTTACATACGTTTTAGACACCCACCTCAAAATGCAACGACAGACGGATTGAAGGTGCAGATGAGACCAGAAAAAGACATAGCCGTGGACTTGCATGTGAAGGCTCTGGTGGGATTTCGGACAAGGTGATTAGAAAAGCTATTTAGTTTGATCCCACACGGCAAAATAAAATACTACCAATAAATAAAAAAGCCGCTACAGAAATTCAAAAATAATTCAACTATTAGATAACGAAAGCTTATTTGTTTTGATAATTTTTTTCGCTTGTTATGGGAGGAACATTCCTCCCCCGTATAAATAAGACATTGTTTCCTTGCTTATTAAGTCTCATTTTTGCCTGGTGGGCATTAGAAACCCAGCAATAATTTCTAATCATCGAGTCCAACAGCTTCGTAATATATCTTTTGGAGAAGAATGGAGGATAGTCCCTTCGAGTAGAAACTAGCCTAGTTGAATGAATAAATGATGAATTAATCCGCCCCCCTCACACGCCTTCCAGTGATATAGTAGCTATATCAGGATCTGTGGCGTTGAGGGGCCCACCTCGAGCATTTGTGCTTCCATTCTAACATCCCTAGTTATAAACTTTAACAACAAAAAACAAACAAATATCTTGCGACCCCAATGAAAGCACAAATGCCTACTGAGACGACTCGAAGCATAGAAAACAAATTATGAAAAAAAAGACATTTCTCAAGAATAAGTTTATATGTATGTATGTATGTATGTCTATAAAAAAATTATAATATAGTATACTTTCATAGTTGAATATAGGACTTGAAATTAGGTTCATGAACAAGTTATTAAACAAAGTTTTTGAATGCTGAACCAAAATCAACCCAATACATATATACATATTATATAAACATATTTAGACATATGTATACATGCACATGCATGCATATACTATATTTTCGGTTAATTTGCCTGGACAAGCGATGCCTGTCCTATGTCTCAGCTCCCCTTAGGCGTTGGCATACCACGTCCTGTCTACCTACCCATGTATTCCTATCTCCACCACAAAAGAGCTGCATCAAAATTCCTATTGATCACTCAATTAAGATATGCCAAGTAAGACTACGTCAACTGTTTGCCATCCGTGTATCCTACCGATGGTGGATGACAACGGAATCCGCTTGCAGGGGCTTCTCTTTTGTGGAGGAACGTGGCATGCCTGAGAGCACATATGTATAGTCAGTGCTATGCATATGCAGATCATTCATTAATTTTCTTCTTTGGCGTTATCCCCGCCTTTATTTGGAAAAATTATATTAACAAATAACAATAACAGGTCATGGGGTCGACTTCAAAACGATATACGCCAACAGCAAAGAAAGCCCTTCTCGCTGTTGGCAAAACAAAAAAAAAGGCATAGACGCATACACTAAGTCAAATACAATAATAAAAGAAAATGAAAAAGGAGGTGAGTCCCACAGCCCGAAAGAGTGTGAGAGTTATCAATTTTCAATAGGAAATTTAGGAGCGCGCACAAGACTAAGTCTCTCTTATGGCGGGCCCTCGAAGAAAGGTTGAAATGACATTGCAGGTTGTTAGTGAATTTTTGAAATGTTTTACACTGCGTAAATTTACAATATCGGCAGGCAAGGCATTCCATACATTAACAACTCGATGTGAAAAAAAAGACATAGTTTTCGTTTTGAGACAGCGTTTAGGGTAAAGCTTAAGGGGGCGCTCCGGGAATCAAGGATTTGGGCCGTATTTTTTAAAAACAGCCAAAATAACCTATCATTCTTGAAGGAAAGTTGCCCAAAATACTATTTCTGATGTTTTGACGTGCATATCTCCATAGCAAAAAATTTGGAAAATATTGGACAATTTACTGATTTTATTCGACTTTTAGACAAATTCAGCAAGTAAGCCAGTGCATCAACGCTTTTTGAGGTTTTGCAAACAGACGATACGTAGATTTTATTAGACGTAATGAAAAATTAAAACAATTTTATTGCGTTCTGTGCAAAAAAACTCGCACAAGAAACCATTTTCAGAAGCAGCAGACTCAAATATAGGCTGTGTGAATACAAAACCAATTTTTCGGCATTCGATTATAAAATGCTGGTAAGATATTTTTCTACAAAATTTTGCACAATTATAGCCTTAGGCTCTGCGCAGTTGAACAATCTTTTAGTTTTTTGAAATAAAGCTTAGAAATTTTTTTATATGAATTTTATTGCTCTGAGTTCGACTTCGAAAACACATAATGACACTTTTTATCCAAACCTGACGTCAATGTTAAAAAACCAAAATAATGTTCAACTAGAGAAGCACATAAGCTACATTTTGGTATATAAAGTGTGACTATACGCAAAGTATAAGCAGAGTTATCGTTTGCCGAAAATTCACTCACGTTTGGTGCTCTGGGAGTCACGTGACATGCTCACGTGATTTGAAATTTTGCCTCCAGTGTTCTTTAGTGCCATACTACATATATGTACAGTAAAGTTTGACATTTGCCAACTTTTTTGCCGATTTTCGATGTAACCCCTGATTCCCGGAGCGCCCCCTTAAAGTTATGCCCTCGACTCGCAGCATATTGAGCATACTCAAAGAATCTATCAAAATCGATACATATCAGATTATTGACGATTTTGTACACAAGTATTAAGTCAGCAAACAGTCTCCTCAGTTCTAAAGATTCCAATCCACATCTTTCCAACCGCACATGATAGGGTAAATCAAACATGCCTGTGACATACTTAGTAAACTTTCGTTGAACAGACTCTACAATATCTATATCTTTCAGAAACCGTGGTGACCAAACCGGTGTACAATATTCAAGTATAGGACGAATATATGTTTTATACATTTTTATCTGAAATTCCTTGTCTTTATTTACAAAACTACGCTTAAATAAATTTAATCTTTGAAGTGACTTCTTTTTCAATTTACTACAATACTCAGAAAATTCTAAATTTGCAGTATACCACACACCCAAATCAGTAGCACTATTAACTTGAGCTAACATTACATTATCAATGGAACAAGAAACCATACAGGTACATTTACCAACACGAAATTCGAGACATTTAGGTACATTCAGAGACAGCTGCCAATGATCGAACCATTTACTCAAACTTTCTAAATCGAACTGTAGAAGCCAGGGATCATACCAGTTGTGAACAGTTTTATACAATTTGATGTCGTCAGCGAAAAGTTTTATTTTTGAAAATTTTACAACTTGGTCAACATCATTTATATACAGTAAAAACAACAATGGGCCCAGTACTGATCCCTGAGGGACACCACTTTGTACAGGAGATTCATCAGAGTAAACATTGTTCGTTAACACACGTTGTGTTCTACCAACCAAGAAATCATTTATCCAACTGCCAATTTGATTTTTAATACCAATGAGTTCAAGTTTTTTCATCAATTTTTTATGAGAGACAGTATCAAATGCCTTAGACAAATCCAAAAACACAACATGCGTACACTTTGCCTCTTCAGTTGCGTCCATATAATCTGCACAACATTCCAGCTGCTGAGAAAGAGTCGATTTTCTTTTCATGAAACCATGCTGATTTTTCGACAAACAATCGTTTTGCATTAGAGTTTTAGTTAAAAAAAATTTGATTATTAGCTCAAGGCATTTGCAAGCATCTACTGTTAGACTAATTGGACGATAAGATGCTGGATCACTAGTCTTCCCTTTACGTTTATATACAGGACAAACATTGGCAGTTTTCCAAATTTTAGGGAGTTTAGACTGATAGATTGATATCTGGAAAATACGAAATAGTGGGTGGGCAAGTTGGGAAGCTAGTCTTTTATGGAAGGCAGGTGGAATACCGTCTGGTCCACAACTGAACTTGTTTGGTCTAGACTTTAGAACATTATATACATCAACAACAGTAAAACTAAATAATGACACATCAACACAATCAACATTAGTAACAGCTGGCATATTCCCATCGTCAGAAATAAAAACAGAAGAAAAATGTTCGTTCAAAAATGCTGCTTTGTCTCGTGAATTACAAGCAGATATACCATCAGAGTTTTTGAGAGTGGGAATAGATTCTCGGTTACATAGTTGTCTATTAATGTAACTATAAAAAGCCTTTATATTATGGCCCGTATTCACATACTAACACTAACGCTTAAACTTTGTGTTTACACTAAGTGTTAGCGCTTATAAGCGCTAAGTGTTATTCACATACTTAGTGTTTATTTAAGCGCTTAGCAAACACTAACGCTTAACTTAGCGTTTCAATTTTGTATTCACATACTTAAAATTTAGTGTTTGGCTTAGAATTAAGCGCTTAAGTTTAGGAACCTCGGGAGCTCCCTAAGCGCTAAGCGCTTAGTTAGTGGATGGTGTGGGGTAGGGGTGGGGAGAGTGGGGGAGGTTCTTGGCCGCCATGGGAAGGAAGGGCATGCAATTTAGGATATATTAGTAACATTTTCCGACCAATTCGATCCATTTTGCTCGTTTAATCGCCAAAAATAAAAAATGCACTTTGTTGTCCAAATTCGTTTTTTTACATTTTTGAGTAGAGCATCTTAATCGAAGTAATTTTTCTTCAAGAACTTCTATTTGAAAATTTATATTTTTCATGATATGCCCCCTGAAACATGCAGAGCTGATTTTGCATTTTTCAGGAATCCACCTGCTGAAAACATTTTTTACAAATGTATAGTTCAAGAAAAAGATATATTATTAATAAGAAATAGTAATTTAAATAAATCTATAATCGGATTTATACATACCAAATGGAAATGCGGATAAATAACGAATTCCGGATCCACATCAAGCAGGGAGCGCACTTCAAGCCAAAGCCAAAACTAAGCACAAAAGTTGCTAAACGCTAAGTTTAGTATAACACTAATTTTTAAGCGTTTATTTTGTGAATAACATTTTGGAACAAATTAAGCGCTAACACTTAGCAAACGCTTAGCGTTAGTATGTGAATAACTCTTAGTATGTGAATTCGGGCCTATGTGTGGCAGCTACGCGCTGTTCATAATTCAATTGGTCTTGAGAAAGTCTGAGTTTTAGGGTATTTCTTGCTGTAATATACGAACGTCTATTAGCAACAGATTTGCTACATCGAAACTTAAGCCACGATCGACGTTTCCTGTGTATCGAAGTGACGGTAGCAGCCGAAATAGGATACGGGTGTCGCCTCATTTTCGTAGACTTTAACGGTACAAAATTTACCACAGCTTCATCAATAACATTCATATATTCACGCCAATAGTCTTCTATATCGACACAATTACTGAATATAAAATTCCAATCAATAGCATCAAAAAATACTACAAGATCATTATATTTAGCCCGACTGAATTCTCTACCCAATGTAGTAACAGACTGCTTTAAAAACTTTTTCAAGGGTATCTCGAAAGTGACTGTGGTATGTTGAGTATTACCAATAGGTGGCAGTGTGTTTACATTAAGTACAGAAAAAAGGGTCGGCCCAAATACAAGATCTAGAGTGTTATACGGTGGGTCAATAAAGGTTGGGACTTCGACAAATTGATGGAAACATTGCTCAATCATGTAAGACAAAAATTCACGCTCACTTTCAGATCCTCTATTAAAAGGAACCTTCCAGTCAATTTTTGGAAAGTTGAAATCCCCTACGACATAACAGTTAGAGGATGTACTATATGCTAACGAAATATTTCGAATAATATAATTTATGCGATCTTGATATTGATATTTCAATGAAAAATGTTCTTAATTTAGAACGTTCTCCGATTAAAATGTTCTTTATTTCAATAGTTCTCCGTTTAAATGTTCTCCGTTTTTAAAAACGGAGAACTTTTAAACGGAGCTAGCGACCTCCGTTTATTTAAACGAAGAACTTGCTTGTTTAATTAATGGCTGTGCTAGATCTTTTTCAGGTTCTCTACGAATTACTATTTGCAACACTAAAATGCAATTCTGCGAGTTTGCTAATTGCAACACTACTCGTAAAATAACTTTAACGTTGTAGGATAAAGGTGGTAGTCGCGTTTCGAAGTCTTTGTGATTTCTATGCAAACTTTGCCCTCACAGAATTCAAGTTACAAGGAAAGCCTCAGCACGAATTTTCGGCATAGCACTGTAAAGGTCAATATCCAGAGGCATTTTGTCTCACTTTTTTTAAGTTTCACCTGTGGACATTTTCAAAGGGCTTTAAAATACAAGAAAATATGTTAAATTTTCGGTGCGATTGTTTTCATGCTAATTACTTAGTAAGTTAAATAGTTATTTACTAAAAAAAACTGGGGGAGATGCCTGGGGTTAAAACATGTCAAAAACCGTACCAACTTTCAGCCTCAACAGCTAATTGTATGATTCAGAGCTGTGGCGCAAACTATTTGTAAAAAATCCAAATATTATGGAAAGGATCTTTCTTTAGCCACTTGTACTAAAAATTAGGGATGTACCGAAAATTCGGTATTCTGCTTTTGCCCGAAAAACTGGTATTCGATATTCGGTACCGAAAAGTCAATTTTCGGCCGAATACCGAATAATTAGGAAGTCAAGGAAATATGTAAATCAAGTAACGTTTTTCATTCATTCATTCATTCATTTTTCACAATTTATCATTATTGCTGTTACTACTTTATAGTTTACGTACAGTTTCACTGTTCAAACAAGTATTACTCCACAGCCGCTGCAGCAATTTGCACTAAATGTTGTGTGCATAAACTACAACATATGTGCTATCAGCCTGTGTAAACAAACTAAACTGAAAAATTGATTAAAGTGACGAAAATATGGAATGTGAATGGTTTTTTTAACGTCATTTTACCGACTTTGCGACATCATTGCAAACTATATGCTGCACCAATTTCGCTGAAACTTGGCAGAAATATTTGCCTTTAGATAGATTTTCGAAATATAGAAAAACAATTTCTAACATTTCAGTGAACAAGTTTTACAGTCGCGCAAAATCGACTGCTTTCGCGACATTACCCCCTTAAATAAACGGAAAACTGAAGTTCTCCGTTTAAATAAACGGAGAACTATAGTTCTCCGTTTATTTAAACGGAGAACTCTGAGTTCTATTTTAGAAATCTTCCCAAAATAATTGTTCTAAAATTTTTAGAGTTCTCCGTTTAAATAAACGGAGAACTAGAGTTCTCCGTTTATTTAAACGGAGAACTTTGGAGTTCTATTTTAGAATTCTTCCGAAAATAATCGTCTAAAAATAGCGAGTTCTCCGTTTAAAAAAACGGAGAACTTTTAAACGGAGAACTTTAAACGGAGAACAATTAAACGGAGAACTAAAACGGCGAGCTTCGAAAAATTGCATTTAGCAGAATCCATGTTCTCCGTTTAAATTCAAATTTGAGGGTTTCGAACAAATGAAAAATGTTAAACGGAGAACTTTAAACGGAGAGCTTTTAAACGGAGAACTTAAACGGAGAACATTTTTTTCGAAAAATTGGGCCCAGGAGTTTTTAAAGATAGACTTAATGCACACTTAAGCTCATCAACTTTGTTCCTTAGTGATGTTGCGTTAAAAAGCCAACATTTGCAAACATATTCACTATTAGCACATGGGAGGGGCGCATCTTCCTATGGTGACACAAGGTTGTCTGGAAGAAAACGCTTGGTCTTTTTATCAAAGAACTTTCCTGATCGGATCACGGCTTCTGGGACTTCCTTGCGTATTTCCGTCAGTTTATCTCGTAAGGCAAAATCAGCATCGCGTTGAATTTTCGTCATATCGTCACGGCACCAAATCCTGGACCAAGAGGTTTTCACTCCACGCTGCTTCATGCACGATTGTTTGAATATTAGCGTGGACTCTGGATTGCTCAGCTTTATCTTGAGTATGCGTGGTTTTCCACCCGTTCGTTTCGAGCCATCCCGGAATATATATTCTATATCATCATCAGGGATTCCCATTTTGTTGCAGAGTTCACCAACTTCAGATTTGTCCTTTTGTCTTGCCGCTGCCAAGGACAAAGGAGTACCATTAGCCCCTGTTGGCTCCGGTAGTTGAAACAGGACAATTCTGTCCTTTTTAGATTCCCGTTCCATCAATTCGGCCACTTCCACTTTAACTTGATCCAAAATTGGACCAGAGGGCTGCTTCTCCAGCAGTTCGACCCGTTTTGATAGATCTTGGCAAATCTGCTGCAGCTGTGTAATTACGGTTGATACAGCAGAATCGTCCAGTGGTCCAGAAGGCGTAGGTTTGACCTGAGAAGTGCCAGATGGTTTACTCAGAATGGCAGCAATTTTGGTCTTGCAGTTATCACAGGAAAAAGTTCGCTTCAGCAAGGCGACAACATTAACATCGCACTTCCGAAACGAAACATCCGGGATGCCAGCGCACTTGGCATGCCAAGACCGATGGCAGTAGCCACATTTTAGCTGATAGTCCTTTTCCCCAATTAAGGAGACAGAATGGCCACAATTTTCGGCTGCACCACATTCCATAATGAACAGCAAGAGGCAATGTAACAAAATCAAATTAAGCTGAATCAAATGGGTTAAAACCAAATAGTTGTTACAATAAATAAAATAAATGACCTGAGGAAGAGTTTGCCTGTTTGCCTTTGCCTGAGAGAAGGCCAGTAGCACAAGCGTATTGATAAGTAAATAAATGTAATACCTATTGCCGGCTTTGCGCTGCACAAAGCAATAATATGTTCATAAGCAATAGCAATAGGCTGTGCAGCATTAGTTCAATAAGTTGTTTGTCATAAGTGCAATAAGCTACCGTTGCGCAAAGAGCATATTGCCTGTCGAGCCTATTGCAAAACACTGATGAATTGTCGTTGTTTTGCAATAGGCTGAGGTACTACCTATTAACGCAACGGTTTTAAACTTTTATACGTTTTCGGAAAAAAACTGCAATTTTGCGATTTGGTTCAAAACTTGCTAAAATTTTCAAAATTTAAACATATTAAAAATGAAAAAGAAGTGTCAAAATACGTAAAAAAATTGTTTTCAAAAGTAGATGTTATATGCATCATGGGAAAGCCTATCCATATTTAACCGATTTTTCTTCAAGAAATGTTGGCTAAAAATAACGCTGAAAAAGGTTACTGGGAGAAGTTTGAAAACTAGACACACATGCACACTCTGACACATATGAAACAGTAAGCTGGATTATGCCTAGCCTATTGATTGAACTCAGCCTATTGTACCTATAAGAATTTATCTTATTAAAATAGGTTTTCTGTGCAACGAAAATTCATAGGGCTTATAACATATGAAGATATATGATACAATTAACGTATGAACCTACTGCTTATGACTTTTGTGCAACAGGCCCCTGCTGGGTCTATCCCCCACTAAGCAGACATATGTATATTCGCTAGGTATGTAAGAGTAAGAATAAGAAATGACTTATTTTGAAAATGAGAACTATGGTTGCTTACAAACAAGGCCTATTTTCGGCAAAAACATTCAGTAAGCAAAAAGTTTTTTTTCAAGTACATTGGCTAGAAGCCATTGTAAACCTGTTGGGACAGCTAACAAGTAACTTTTGATGCACACGTACTAAACCTGTCTGCTAACCAGACTGCAAAACCTTCAGATTTCGTTCAATAGGCATGTATGTCGTTTTTATCTGCAAAGTTTCCAAAACTATGTTGTAACATAAGCACCTTATGGGATAAATTTTAGTAGGCACTCTTAGCTATAGAATACAAGACGGCAAAATATTGTAATTGTTTAGCTGCTGTACTCATAAACCGAAGACTGTTGGATCGATTCCGGAGAAATCAATTTTTTTGTGATCTTTTTAGCATGCCTGTGTAACGGCGAAGTTTGCAAAGGCAGTACATTAACAGAAGCAAGCCAGCAAGGTTAAGAAAGTAGGTAGACGGGTGCGATTTGACGGAGGCGGACGTGTAAGACAAACTCCGCACATGAGCACTTTAACGTTAGCATAGCAGCGCACTAAGAATACAAAATCAAAATTAATGACCTGTTGGGCCGTGGCCCAACAGGAAAAATACCTATAAACATTGAATACATAAAAAAACCACACTTTCCAACCGAAATGTTAAATAGACCTTTTAGCCATGGAAAATCATCGAGATCTAAACACTAGAGTCCTTAATATTTTTGTAAGTATTTGCGTGATATTGTTATTTATTTCTTACTATTTCATTATGCGAACACCATGTCAATTTGCTTTTTGCAGCGTGCAGTACCACGTGTTCGAGCTAAGCCGAGCCATGCCTCAGTTTTCTATGTACTATTTGGAGAAAAAGGATGTGAAAATGCCAAAAAGTCGGGTCACATTCCAAGTCAGCGAGCGACCGCAAAGGGTAAGGCAGTCACTCGAAACTATTAAAAAGGTCATTCATACTTTACAGCTGCCACCATAGGCCCATTTCAACAAAAACAATCCTCCAAAGTCAACTTTTTTGTGACAAAAATAATGCCTGCGAACACAAATGATTTCATGTTCAGTTTGTGCTTCAGATGGCGTTGTGGGTCAACCAACATTTTCTGCTACCAGACGAGTACATGGCGGACGAGGGAAATTTGGAGGTCAAGTTTCTGAGTCTCCGAGACAAAACTCATCTCGTGCTGCAAATGAACGTTAATGGACAAGTTAGTTTATTATCACTGAACTACGCTGACGAACAGAATTGTTTGTTAACATATGATTACAATCTAAAACAGTAAATGTTGCTGTTGAACAAATGTGGAACAAAACATGCATCTAAGGTAATCTATGGATGGTTTGTCGTTGATATGACAATTTCGGTGTGAAGAAATGCAGAACTGCTCCCACTGTAGTGAAACAAGTTTTCTTCGCTGACGCGTGTAAAGCAGCAACACCAGTCTACCTACCAACAATAGATGTAATATTTAAGGTGAACATTTGCTCAGACAATATGGAGCTGTGTGGCGACATCGTCCAAGCGCTGGCCGCATTTTTTGGGGTGGAGAATTTAAAATCGACAGCAGAATTCCCAAACGAGTTAGAGCAACTGATGACTTTGGTTGAAAAGGTAGCCTGCCGTAGATTTATTTACATGTGATTATGAACCTAACCTTGATACCACGCTACCTATGATGTTTAATGACAATTAAACCTGGTTTATTTATAGATACGCTTTACTTTCAATTGATAAAAATTTTGTTTCAACTGTAAAGCTCCAGGTAGAATTTTTAGTTAGATTTTAGTAAATATATCTGCAGAGTGCGCAGCTGAGAATGAGAGCGGTAGAGATGAACATGAATTTGTTAAGGTGGAAGAGATCTATTCGGTGCGCGAGCGTCTGTCGACGGACATGGCGGATCAGGCCAGCATGCTCAAGGCCCTGCTCGTCCGCGCCGAAGAGTCCAGGATCATGAAAGACCTGTAAGACTTTGGCCTGACCTGTACGATTCATATGTGTTTTAACCAGTCACGCCACTGATTGTGCATGAGATCAGCTAGTGTGCTTGATTTCGTGATTGTGCCGGTGTCACGGGGTAAATTTCCCCCCCGAGTGAATCTTCCCCCCGGAAGAAACACCCTGGGGTAAATCTTCCTTCCGGAAGATTTACCCCGAAGAGAAACGCAGCTATCTGTAACACATATTTTGGTTTATTCTTGTCCGTAAGGGCTGTCCGTGTCCGTAGTTCAATTCATACTTGTCCTGATGTCTGTAACAAGTTGTTCGAGAGTGTGCATAACTCCGTAAAAGCTGTCCGAATGTCCTGAAGACAAGTTGAATTTACATCACCTTTTGTCGTGTCCTTCCTTAAGCAACCAGCGAAGCGGCCAATCAAATGACAGCTTTATTAGTCACGTGTGTGTGCGTGCCCATAACATTCCTCCGCGCATGGCAAAGTTTTGTTAGATTGGTCGAAAGTTTAGCTCAATACATTCGTCGTTAGTGTGCTTAGAACGTTTCATTCTCACAAGCATGATACGCTGCAGAATGTGTATGCGTTATTTTATATACATACGCACTGTCCGCAGAGTGTCCGTAGAAGTATGCATTATGTGTGCTTACGGACACGCATTGTGCTTCGGACACACACGGGCAAATATTACGGACAACATTTTGGACATAGACACGTACAACAATGAACACTTCCGGACTAGTATGAACTAAAATTTGAAGGCTTACCTAATTATGTCGCAATTAATGGAATTGTGAAGCATAAGTCCGCTTCAGACAAAAAGTTGTAATGTGTAGCTAAAGGCAAACTTTTTAGGTACATACTACATATGTTGCATTTTTCGCACCATCTGAGGTTCTGAGGGATAAAAAATAAATTATATATTCCATAAATTAATGATGAATTGCTTCAATTCATCGAAATCCTCTTATGAATATTCAGGGCTTCGATGCCTTTAAGCAATATTTAAAAGCTATTGAGACGAACAGCGGGTAAAACAGAAAAGTAGCCGCAACGATGGAAGTCTCTAAAGAACAGAAAATTCTGATGCGAAGACAAGGACAAAATCGAATTGTTACAGGCAATTGAAGGGTGTTGACAGCCTCTGAATTTAAGAATTTAACCCTTTCATGCCCGGAGGATCAAATGGCGCACCATGGTCCATGACCATGGATGAAATCCCTGGGGCTTAAAATTTGACAAGAATTTTAGTTTATATGTTCTACTTTACTCAAGGTAATACGGTATGCTTAATTAATTAATTACTTGATTAACAGTGGACTGCACCAAATCGGATTAACTTAAGTCTCAGCTGGAGTTTAACTCCAGCTAAATCGATTTAGTTAAATCCCAGCTAAGCCGCAGCTAAGCCGGAGTTTTCAACTAATTTTTAAGCGCCAATTTAGCTGATCTTCATTGGTGCAGCGGACTTAAACCGATTCAAGGATTTTAAGCCTGAGCTAAATCGGTTTAAGCTAATCGTCAGTTAATCAATATTGGTGCAGTCCAGCCTAAGAGAGAAAAACTCTGGGCATTACCTGGATTTACCCTGTGACACCGGCTCAACGGACATATGACTGTAAATATATATGTATGAATCGATCCTTATGGTTTACCTGCCGAAGGTATATAGTATACATCATATATATTTCCGTTCAAGAAGCCAAATTACACTAATATGATTAACACCTATTCGTTATTGGCCACAGATTCGTCACAGATGAAATGTTGTGTTAATGCTGTAGGTAAGTGCTGTGAAGTGTAAATGCTGTAAATAGCCTCCAGATCGAACCATAACAAACGGGAAGAACCGGGTAGACGGTATTCTTTTGCGTCAACTATGTATAATTCGCAGGCTCGATACATCAAAACAAACTTTACTATATCATCTCATGTTATCTATATCTAACTAGTCTTAGGATCAGAACTATTAATTCAATTAGTTTAGTCGAATTAGTTTTTTCTCTCGTGTGGCACACGACACTCCCGAAAGGCGATTTCTTTGATCCTTGTGTTGGCCGCAACGGCCGCCTTTCTTGGAGGTTTAACTGTAACGCCTTTGCATTTAGCTTTGTCTTTACTTTCTTCCTCGACATTTTCATTTGAAACTTCAACTGGATACAACAACTTTATAGGTCGCTGCAGACGTCGTTGGAGTGGAAGACGGACAATCGCAGATCTAATATTGCCGTCATGTCCAACAACCAACTTTTCTATCTTGCCTATTTTCCATTGACCTCGCGGCAAAGCTTCTTTAATGAGGACGACATCTCCAACTTTAGGCTGAACTAAAATAGCTCCATGGACTTTATTTGTTCGATCTCGTTCGCGTAGGTTTAAAAGATAATCATTACGCCACGATGTCCAGAAACGATTCAACAAAGACTGTCCCTTACGCCACTGCTGTAGTAAAGCATCTGCTGAACTTGATTTGTTTTGGAATGCTGGGTCCTTTTCCGTTTCAATATTAGGCAGACCTGTCTTTGTGTGCGTAAAAAGGAAGTGAGCTGGAGTTAAGATAAGCTTGGAATCAGGCCCGTCATCAAGACACACAAGCGGGCGCGAGTTGACAATAGCCTCGATCTCCGTCATCACTGTTACTAATTGAACGTAATTTAGATGTTCCTTACCAACTATTTTTCTTAAAGCTCGTTTGACCGTTCCTACAAGGCGTTCATAAAAGCCGCCCATCCAGGGCGCATGCTCCGGAATAAATTCCCACTCGATGCCTTTACTCGCGACATAGTTGGCTACCGTTTCACTGCTTATAACCGTGTTCCACAATCGGTTTAATGTAAGCTTCGCTAACTTAAATTGAGTAGCATTATCAGAAATTATCTTAGTTGGCGTTCCTCGTCTTGAAATGAAACGGCGAAGACAAAGAAGGAATTCTTCTGTAGACATATCTAGAACCACTTCTAAATGCACTGCTCTTGTAGATGTACATGTAAATAAGCACACCCACACCTTTTTCATAAAGGGTCCTATTTCCAGAAATTGTTTTACATATAGAGGTCCGAAATAATCCACTCCCGCACTGAAGAATGGTCTGCATTCGACCACACGCATCTGAGGCAATGGTGGCGGTGAAGGTGGCTGGTATGGTCCTCCTTCCCACCTTTTGCATACTGTGCATTTTCTAATAACCCTTTTAACTTGAGCTCTTCCATGAAGAATCCAGTACGTTTGTCGTAATTGTGCAAGCGTATGATTTACGCCAGAATGTCCAAACCGGCGATGACAGTCTTCAATAACCAAACGTGTGAAATGATGCGACTTTGGTAGCAATTTTGGATATTTTGCATCGTCCTCAAGTTCTGAATTCTGAAGTCGACCACGGCATCGCAATAAGTAGTTGTTATCGAGATAGAGCTTCAACTGTTTCACCATTACGTGTCCATTCTTTTTCTCAATCGACTTAATAATATCCGCAAAACTAGAACGTTGCACAAGATACTCCCACATTGTGCAAGCATTCTCCATCTCTATCGTCGTTAGCGAGCCTCTTTTGATTGTCTTTTTTTTAATTCTGTTCAAAAATCTTAGAACCAAACTCGTTACACGCAGCAATTTCGTCAACGATGAAAAGCGCTCTACATCTATACAAGGTCGGACAGCCTCCATGCAAATAGTCTCATTGTCAACAGTGGTCATACTTACTTCGCCAGTTTCTACGCTCAGATCAGTTGCTGACAGTGGTTTTGGCCAAGTGGTTTCATCTGATTGTAGCCACCTCGGGCCTTTCCACCACAATGATGAATTCTTAGTTTCTTGTGATGACTTGCCTCTACTTGGAAGGTCAGCGGGATTTTCCGTTGTAGGCACATACCGAAAGCTAATTCCTTCACATTTCCGAATTTCGCTGACTCGATTTTGTACAAATAAGGGCATCAGCCGTTTATTTCGAATCCAGTGTAACACGCACTTCGAATCGCTCCACAGAAATCTTTTTGCAATCGTCATATTCATTTCTTTAGTCACAAATTCCAGTGCTCTGACCCCGATAAGCACCGCCATTAACTCTAACCGCGGCAGTGTCAACGTCTTTATTGGCGCCAATCGGGTCTTGCAGAACAGAAGGTGAGATTCTGCTTGGGTGCCATTGGAATTTCGAACGTAAACGCACGCTGCATAGGCTTTTGCAGAGGCGTCGCAGAAGCAGTGCAGGTCTGGCGGCAAAGTCACTCCTGGCATAGCACCAATGTAACGCTGTAAACTCATTTTCGGTATTTCGGCCAAGTCTGTTAGTAAGTCTGCGAAATCATCGATCAATGACTTTGGCAAATCTTCGTCCCATCCAAAACCTTGCTTCCACAAGTCTTGAACAGCTAATTTTGCACGCATTGTTACAGGCGAATAGTAACCCAAAGGATCATAAACTCGTGAAATCATATGCAAAAAACTTCTCTTCGATTTACATGTGGTATCTGGCACAGCAAAGTCGACCTTTATCCTATCGGCCTCCATATTCCAGGATACACCCAGAACCTTCGCTGTTGATCCTGAGGCGCGGTCCTCCTCGGGGATTTTTTTCATTAGACCCTTAGAGTTGGACATCCATTCGCGCAAATTCATAGATGCAGTGCGAAATAATTTTTTCGCTTCACCATTATAAGACCATGCTTCATCTACAGTTTCTTTAAATCCAAATACGTTGTCCACGTATATGTTTCCTAGAATCTCTTTTGCAACTTGGCTGTCTGTTTTCTTGAGATGATGGGCTATTGTCGCACTCAAAAGAAATGGACTCGATACCACTCCAAATGGCACTCGTCTGAAGCGGCACACAACAATGTTTCCGTCAACTTTTGGCTTTTTATGATTTTTCAGCCATAAAAATCTCGTAACTTCTCGGTCAGGAACTTGCAAACCAACTTGCAAGAATGCTTTTTCTATGTCGCTCAAAATAACTATGCGGTTTAATCTAAATCTTATCAACAAGCTACATAAGTTTTGCAACAACACGGGGCCACGGTATAAGCACTCGTTTAAGCTTTTAAGATTGGCCCGTGTCTTCGCAGACGCATCGTAAACAATTCTTATTTTAGTCGTGGCCTTTGCTGGAGTAATCACACAGTGATGTGGGACATAGTGTTTCGTAGGACCGTCGGTTCTGCTTTCGTCGATGCACTCGATTATTCCACGCTTCAACTGATCATCGATTGTCGCATTGTACTTTTCCATCAAGTCTGGAAATTTGGATAGACGACGAATCAAAGATCTCAGTCGACACACAGCCAAATCGTAATTATCAGCTAAATCAGGCACTGCGTCTCGCCATGGCCATGTTACTTCATAGCGGCCACCCACAAAACGTATCGTGTCATTGAACTTTGTGACAGCTACATCGTCATCAGAAGTCTGGCCACAATCCGAAATTCCTATCGCATCCAACTTCCAAAATCTTTCTAGTTCAACGTCTACGTTAGCAGGCATGGTTGGATTCATGATAAGTAAAGTGGTTGTATTAGCATCTCCACTATTTGTATCATCTCTGCCGGTCAAGATCCAGCCCAAGTTCGATCGCATCAGAACTAGACCATCGCTCAAGTTAATCCATTCTGGTTTAACAAAATTGAAGTAATAGTCACTGCCGATAAGTAAGTCAATAACTACAGTTTCCTTTGCTGTAGGTATTGAATCAGCCATGTCTAGTTCTGTTAGAATGCCATACTTGTCCACGTTTATGGGTTTTCTTTGGATTGGGCAAGTGATAACTGGCACAACATTAGCAATCATTTTTTCTAGAGTACCGTCACTTAGCATCAAGTTCAGCTTGACCAGTGGCAGCTTCATCATTTTGGAATTTTCCGAGCCAAACGCTGCTATCCAATAGTTTCATAATCTTCTGCTTTCAGGTTTAACCTTTTGGCAGTCTCGGCGGTAATAAACGATCGCTGGCTGCCAGTGTCCAACATCGCTCGAATCTTGGCGCTATTGTTAGTCGTTGGGTTTTTGACTTCGATAGAGGCAGTTTGCATAAAAACTTGCCTGCCCGCAGAAAGCATCGTCGGCACAGGAATATATTCGGCTGCATTGACGGTCATAGAAGGTGCCGTCGATGCTTCTTGCGCGAATTGTTTTGAAATTCCAAATTTCGAGGAGCAGAGGCTGCGGCGATGTTTTCCATTGCAGTAAAAACAAATGCTAGGTCGTGGACACGCAGACGTAAAGTGACCATGCTGCAAGCAGGAATAACATCGATCTTTGATCTTTGCTCTTCTAGATTCCACATTTGAAAACCGACGGCATTTGTCTGAAAAATGTTGCCCGTCGCAATAAAAACACTTGGGCGGCCTCTTCGATTTTGAATTCATAACAAGCGATTCCGCCGTAAATGGATTATTCACAAATGTAGCGTGTCTTTGCGGTCTATTGTCAAATCCTTGACTCTTTCTGGACAGCGGGCACTTGGACCACTCACGGTTAACTCCGGTGCTTGTTTCTCCAAGTTCGCGAGCAACAATTTCTTCCTTTAGCAGCTTCCGTAACTCTTGTAGGTCCCACTTGCACATCCATTCTTGCGATTGAGGTCGATGCGAATCTCTTCCGGTAACTTAGACAAAATAAGGGGAACAAATACTATGCCAATCTATCCTCAGTAATTCCCATAGCCTCCAGGCCACGAATGTGTAGCTCACACTCATCATAAGTGAGGCGCAGCTGAGTAGTCTCTTTCTTTGAAGCCGGCAAACGGAATAATCGGTCAAAGTGAGCAAACACCACCGTCTGCTCATTGCCAAACCGCTCGCAGACAGTATCGACTGCGACTTGATAGTTTGCATTAGTCACAGCAATGCCCCGTATAGCCCTTTCGGCTTCACCTTCCAATAAACTGCGAAAGTAATTAAACTTATCGACCGCGTTAAGACAATCGTTGGAATGAATGGCGCTATCAAAAGAGTCCCAGAATTGGCGCCACTTCAAAGGTTGACCATCAAACTTTGCCATACTTAGTTTAGGCAATTTCGCCGTACTTCGTCCCGCGACCGAATGCTGGGAAAGCATAGATCCAGTGACGCTACCGTCAACCACTGAATCATCCAATCTGTCTTTAGTGACCTCAGCCTTTTCTAACTTTAAGCGGCGATTAGTCAAATCCACTAGAACGTCTGTTATCTCCGCATGCCAGTCCGTCTGCTTTGTAATTTCATCATTTAATTCCACTTCGCCGCAATTGTCAATAATCTGCTGATCCAAAGACTTGATTTTTCTTTGATAGTCAGCTAGTTTGTCATGAATGTTGGCGACGCTTTCAGCATCGGCCCCCATTCCTTCGTCTAAACGTTCTTTAGCCATAGTCAGGTATCGTCCTGTATGCCTTTTTAGAGCACCCCTTTGTAGCCGCAATGTCCCATTCTTTTCAGCCATAATGATCGCAATTAAATTTAGCGTTCAAAAAATGTTCAACTTGCTTTCTGTAGCAATATTTAAAGTCAAACGTAACTATACAGTGGGTTTTTCGGCACCATATTCTTTTGCGTCAACTATGTATAATTCGCAGGCTCGATACATCAAAACAAACTTTACTATATCATCTCATGTTATCTATATCTAACTAGTCTTAGGATCAAAACTATTAATTCAATTAGTTTAGTCGAATTAGTTTTCTCTCTCGTGTGGCACACGACAGACGGAGCTGTCCAATTGATTGCGTATAATATATTGATTGCCCCCCTAGAAAGATCGATCTTGTAGCTTGTTGGGGATGGTCGATATACTCCGGCAAGCCCGCTACTCATATAGCCTACTCCTATACCAAGTTTTATGCCAGTCACTGAAATACCAAATTTTTTAGGCCAACAATGCGTAAGAATTTGAATAAGCTGTACACGGTGAACCAGGAGATGATCACCAGATACAAATCACGATCCAACAACCACGAAGAACTGCTGGGGGCGCTGAAACAGATCAACCAGATTGTCCAGAAGGCAGCCAGGCTCAGAGGTCAGAGGTGACGCCGAAATTGTTGCACACAACTAAGGAGACAGTATAATAGTCTTAAGTCTACACTCCAGGTCCAGACTCCAGACGATATAGTCTCAGTCTGTTCAGGGTAAAAATGTCATTTTGCACGACAACAGCCATATATACAACCGTAACTAACCAGGTACATATGAATCGAACTGAAGAGTGATCAGTCACTGCTCAAACTACGAGGTCACTAAGGTCGTCCTGACTTCTAATGTCTGAGTTCAAACTATCCCTATTTTTTGGATCAAATTTAATCTGAAGCCCAGTTCATACTTGTCCTAAAGAACATAGAGACAGGGTCGAGGAAAACTTTCTGTCAGCTATTGTGACAGAACAGTAAGTTTCGACTAAGTTTTCGTATACGGTCTGAAGTTTAGTCCAACTATTTTCCTGCAAAAATTTGGCTAATTTGGCCACGTAGTTTTCTTGAAACTGCTCAAGTACAAAACAATCGGGACCAGCAAAGAACGAATATGAACCGGGATTACGTGAGATGAAGGATCAGGTTGGTTGTAGCCTGAGGTAAACCCTTCAACCCTCCCAGGGCCCATATGCGACCTCAATTCCTAGCCGGCAACATTATTAAAAATCGCGATCATTTAGTGGCCAGATACGCCAGCCAAGTTTAGGGACCTCTAGCCCGGTTCATACATGTTCAAGAGCCTAGGGACGGACAAAGACAATTTTAAGTCAGCCTTCTTGAAGCAGACGAAACATTTTTGTCTAATTTTTGGTTACGAATTGGACTTGAACTAAACTTTTTTCGTGCAAAGTGGCCCATTTGGCCACGCGGGTTTTTTTGAAAAGGACAAAACAATAGGTACCAAGATGAACCGACCTTCATCGTTTAAGGGTGGTTACTAAAACCCGGCCCGGCCCGGCCCGGGCCGGGCCGTGAACTGACTAAAACCCGGCCCGGCCCGGCCCGGGCCGTGGATTGCCTAAAACCCGGCCCTATGTTAATTTTCGTCTTCGGCCGGAAAATGACTAAAACCCGGCCCGGGCCATAGTTTGACTAAAACCCGGCCCAAGGTGTATCCTGTGTTTGCCCGGGCCGGAAAATGACTAAAACCCGGCCCGGGCCATACTTTGACTAAAACCCGGCCCAAGGTTTCTCCTGTGTTAGCCCGGGCCGGAAAATGACTAAAACCCGGCCCGGGCCATAGTTTGACTAAAACCCGGCCCAAGCTGTATCCTGTGCTTGCCCGGGCCGGAAAATGACTAAAACCCGGCCCGGGCCATACTTTGACTAAAACCCGGCCCAAGGTTTCTCCTGTGTTAGCCCGGGCCGGAAATTGACTAAAACCCGGCCCGGGCCATAGTTTGACTAAAACCCGGCCCAAGGTTTCTCCTGTGTTTGCCCGGGCCGGAAAATGACTAAAACCCGGCCCGGGCCATACTTTGACTAAAACCCGGCCCAAGGTGTATCCTGTCTTTGCCCGGGCCGGAAAATGACTAAAACCCGGCCCGGGCCATACTTTGACTAAAACCCGGCCCAAGGTTTCTCCTGTGTTTGCCCGGGCCGGAAAATGACTAAAACCCGGCCCGGGCCATACTTTGACTAAAACCCGGCCCAAGGTTTCTCCTGTGTTTGCCCGGGCCGGAAAATGACTAAAACCCGGCCCGGGCCATACTTTGACTAAAACCCGGCCCAAGGTTTCTCCTGTGTTAGCCCTTGCCGGAAAATGACTAAAACCCGGCCCGGGCCATACTTTGACTGAAAAGAAAGCGAAATGGTCCAAACGTTTTGTGGAATATTTTGACGAGCAACTTTGCGCTGACATTTGTAGTGTTGGAAAATGGAAACTGATTAAGCTTGGGCTCTACTCCCCGTACAGTGGAGTTACTTCGAATCAATCAGAAGGATTCAATACCTTGCTGCGCCAGGTACAGGAATGGCGCAACGCTCCTCTTGAGTGAACACATTTCGAACAAACTTTAGTGCAAAAATTAGAATAATGCGTTCTTTTTCGTACTCAAAAACGTTCTAAACCACCTTGGTGGAAAGGGTTTTTCAGCAAAACCATGGTTTAGACCAGGTTTAAGAAAAACCATGGTTTAAACCACCGTGGTGAAATCCACCCTATGGGTGGATTTCACAAAGGTGGTTTTACTAAACCATTGGTTTTACGTACGTTTTGCATGATTAGCACATAATTTCATTACGAAATATCGAATCATTCGTTACGAATTTCGTAGATTTTCTTAAACCATTGGTTTATCTCAGTTGAAATTTCAAACCTGCAGCACAGCAGGTCTCTGTTCAGCTGAAATTTCAGTTGAGCTAAACCATTGGTTTAAGAAAATCTACGAAATTCGTAACGAATCGTTCGATATTTCGTAATGAAATTACGTGCAAATCATGCAAAACGTACGTAAAACCAATGGTTTAGTAAAACCACCTTTGTGAAATCCACCCATGATTCTTTGTTGCCATCTGAGCTGGCTCCAAGAATCCGTCAAGATGTCAGTAGCATGAGTTTGGCTGATGCAAAAGCTGTTATCAAAGTTATGATCATGCCATGTCAGCAGCAGAAAGGAGGCAGCGATTGTGGTTTATTTGCTGTTGCCAACGCTGTGCAACTGGTGGACAAAAAACTGCCAGAAAGCAGCGTCTACGATCAGAAAAAAATGCGTTCTCATTTTTTAAAATGTCTCGAGAATGGTAAAATCAAAAGTTTTCCTCATGAGATGGTTAATTGTTGCTTATTTTTTCACGCTTGTCTGTTTTTACTCAATTGTTAGTTTGTTTCAAGGTTGTTTCTTTTTGTTAAGTCAGTTCTAATCAGGAATCACTTTAATCCTGCGGATCTTACTGTTTGACTCCTTGACGTTCATTGTTTATAATTGGTGTCATGGTGTATTACTACTTTTTCTACTGAGGGACATACATGGGCTAGGACTTAGGACTATCAACGGATTTTAGTCAAAGTATGGCCCGGGCCGGGTTTTAGTCATTTTCCGGCCCGGGCAAACATAGGAGAAACCTTGGGCCGGATTTTAGTCAAACTGTGGCCCGGGCCGGGTTTTAGTCATTTTCCGGCCCGGGCAAACACAGGAGAAACCTTGGGCCGGGTTTTAGTCAAAGTATGGCCCGGGCCGGGTTTTAGTCATTTTCCGGCCCGCGCAAACACAGGATACACACCTTGGGCCGGGTTTTAGTCAAAGTATGGCCCGGGCCGGGTTTTAGTCATTTTCCGGCCCGGGCAAACACAGGATACACCTTGGGCCGGGTTTTAGTCAAAGTATGGCCCGGGCCGGGTTTTAGTCATTTTCCAGCCCGCGCAAACACAGGATACACACTTTGGGCCGGGTTTTAGTCAAACTATGGCATGGCCCGGGCCGGGTTTTAGTCATTTTCCGGCCCAGAAAGACGAAAATTAACATAGGGCCGGGTTTTAGGCAATCCACGGACCGGGCCGGGCCGGGCCGGGTTTTAGTCAGTTCACGGCCCGGCCCGGGCCGGGCCGGGCCGGGTTTTAGTAACCACCTCGTTTAAGTGAATTTTTCGTAATTTAGCCGATGTTACGGGGTAAATTTTCCCCCCAGAAGAATCGAGCCATAGCAGTCTATAAAGAATACGTAATATTTTTTCAGTGGGCAAAGCAAAGACGGACGTAATTACGGCTTGTCGGTCGGCCATCAAAGACAACAACCCTGCCGTGCTCCCCAAGATCATACGATTCGGCGCATCATAGAGCTCAACAGCAGTCACACTATTAACCTGACTGAACCAGTTCAAGTTGATTGGACTAAATAGTTTAACAAAACTGCGCTTACAAAGGCCCCCCTGTCCTAATATCCTATACCTCCAGATGCAGAATTCAGACTAAATGGACTCAATGTTTTGCACCCTAATTAGGTATCAAAATATGTTAAAGCCTTTAAATACAATAGTATCACTTTTCATTTAAGTCAAAAACTGTTGAACACTCAGACAAACAAGACGTGCGATCTTATTACGAAAAGCTTAAATTTCAACCATCAAGAGTACAGTGAGTACCGAGTAGCTGTCACGCTACCTTCATTTGTCTCATGGTTCAACGATTTCGGAAGCTAACTCAGTCACGTCTTAGGACAAGTTTATGGACTCACACGAAGGCGCATTTTGCTTCAAGGCGCACGCCAACGCACACTGCCTGCTGCATTGTGCTGAAATAATGCAAGTGTGAAAGTTTTGATAGAATGCGCCCTCGTGTGAATAGGTCCAGCAATAGCCCTGCTTATCCCCCACAAGGTCTAAGCCTAAGGGTACATAATATGAAATGAAGACAATCTTCCTTCTATGCTTTTAGAAGTGGCCGTCCTAAACTGTTCTTTCTTGTCCAGTTTTCTGTGTGAGTGTTCCTCCACTATTCCCTACAATGAATTAATGAAAATGTTACATTGACACGGTTTTCATTTAAATTCATTCCCCGGAGAGGGGGCGGGAAATTAAGCACCCGCCCCAGAAAATCACAAAGATAGGGTGATTTTTATCGCCAGATTATATTCAGCTTCAAGGCTTTATGATTAAATGTTTGTCTTCGTATTATGTACTCTTGGTCACACCATCAATGATTAATGTTTCAAAAATATTACTATATACTGTTGTTTTATTAATAAAAGGCCTTTATACATTATACGTTGATAACTTTAGCTGGCAGTTTCAGAATCGCAGATTTTTGGCATGACTCAAAACAAGAATAGGAGAGATGTCTCTAAACAAGTCAACAAAACGCAAAACTGTCCAGTGTCTACGATCAGCTTTAATCTCATGACGAAACTGTAAGCTAAGACTAGCTATATACTTCATTGGCTCACAGTTCAGTAAGCCAACGTGGTAGCTAGTCTTAACATTGGAATTTTACACAAAATAAAAAATGCTCTGGGCATTTTTTGGTGTCGTCTAATAAGATTATAGTCTCTTCTCTTTACCCATAGTGTATAAAAAAACACTAAAATAAAGATAAGAAGTTTCTGTCTGAATAAAGAAAAACTGCAATAATGAAACTACCACCTTACATGAAAATTGACTTTTTCTTGCCCTACACGTAACTTTTTCTTGCCCTACACGTACTATATACTGAACCAGGACCAAAAAACACAGTTACAACTCTTCTTTACTATCATGTCTCTGCAACTGCGCCAAAACCCTCCCAACTAGTTCCTTCAACTCCCGCACATAGTCTTTATTTTCATCTTCAGTCTCGGCCCGTTCTTCTCGTTCATAAGCCACTTTCAATTGTCTTAGTTTGTCCGCCGCCTGTCCAAAAGTCCGCGTACAGTTCGGCATCAAAAAGTCCAAACTTTGCAAAACTTTCTCCTGACTCGCCAAATCTGGGATGTCTAGCAAATCTGGGATTGCAGCACACCACTGCCTCTCGAGTAGGGTCGCGAGCAAATCCAGCTCCTGGTATTGTCTCGAACGCTCGGCCTCTGCCGTGGAGCTAGATCTGGGATCGAATCGCATCTGGGCCTCTCGCTGCTCGCGCAACAAGTCCAGCACCAGCGTCAGCAGTTTCACCTTCTGTCGCTCCGCACCGTCCAGTTTGAAAAAACTCATCACCGAGTCCAGTCTGCAAAAAACAACAACACAATTAGCATTAAAGCTCGGTTCCTACTTGTTCTTAAACACATAAAGACAGAACAAGGACACATTTCAGAGAGTTGTGTTAAGTATTGACAGAAATGCTTCGTTATTTTTTGTATACTTGAATGACTTTTTGGACTAGAGACCAACTTTTTTCGTGCAAAAAATTGTCGCATTTGGCCGCGTAAATTTTTTACAACAGCTGAATGCCAAAACGATTGAAATTAGCATAAGGACCAGTATGACCTGTAGGGCTGTAGGGTCCATACATACTTTAAGGGCGTGTATCTAAGGGCCTATTCCTTTACCGGATTAAAGGGTTCATTATAATCGGACTAAACGGTTTAAAAATTATGCTGAAAAATGCCATTCCAAAACCTCCGGATTAAACGGACTTAACTTTTAGCGCGCTGCTTTTTAATCAGACTAAACGGACTTAACTATGCACGCTAATGTTAAGCGTGCATGTTAAATCCGTTTAGTCCAGTGGTAGTTTTGGAATGGGGTAAGACTAAAATTAAGCCGCTGACTTATTTTAACTCGTTTAGTCCGTTTAACCCGATTTGCCATTCCGAAACCTCGGACTAAAATAAGTCCAGTCGGTTTAATCCGGTAAAGGAATTGGCCCTTAGTTTACCTGGTAGACATACGAAATAATCACACCACAAGCTAATCTTATACACTATCAATGGCGTTATTATCTCGTAATTTTTCCGCTGAATAATTACAGGAATGTTAGTATGAATGAACCCCAAAGGAGTGCATTTCAGCAATACGGTTTAATACACACTTCACAGCTGAACAAGTCTACAAAATACAACAAAGTTATGGGGTACAAGTCAGCAACGTGTCGGGAAGTAATTCAGTCACGGAAAGCCAAGTTGCCATTTCACCACACGAAGGTCGATTCATACTTACAGCCGTTCAGCCGTCAAAAGTACGAAAATAATGGCGTCCACAAAAACTATGAGTGGACCCTACCGACTAGCAACATATATTATAGTCCCTCACCCGCCTAGCTCCACAAACTTCCTCTGGGCGTAGGGGAAGTGACGCAGCAGGGCGGACAGCGCGTAGATGAGGCGACGCTGGACGACGGGGTCGGACTCGGCCGGGAGCAGACGCACCAGGTCGTGCAACAGGCCAGACTCCAGGGCGCCGATCTGCACCTTAGGGTTGCTGAAAGCACACACACACATGCATACATGTAAGGGAGCAGTTCAGCCCCCTTCCCCAGACAGGTGCTACAACCTCCCTTCCCCAGACAGGCGCTTCAGCCCCCCTCCCCTCAGAATGTGTGGAAGGTAGCTCACGACGGCAAAATCGGTGGCTCAGAAAGCAAAAATGGTGGCTCAGAGAGAAAATGGGCGGAAAAGTTGCTCCACACCCCCGGCCGGTAGCTCACCCCCTCCCCACGTATAAGGGGGACCGTTGGTGCCCCCCCCCACAGAAAATAGAGGGTGGGAGGGAGGGTAGCGAAAATCTAAGAAAAAGGGGAATACATATGGCTCTTTTTCCGAAAATTCAGGGTATTTCTGGTCCATAAGAGGGGAGGGTGTCCTCAAAATGTGGCCGGAGAGGCCTCCCAAAATTTCAACCCCGTCAATGTACACGCACCAATGCACACAGACCCGACAGCTGTCGCCACAACTCTTCTAAACCCCACGAGGTTTGGAAGGCCAGGCAGTTTTCTTGAAACTGCTCAAGCACAAAACGATGGGGACAATTAGTATGAACCTGGCTTTTCCAGTGTGGTTGTGTGTGTGTGTGTAATATATAGTAAACCAACCTCTGGGCAGCGGAGCCCAAGACAAAGGCAGCGTGCTCCCTTAGCCTGGCGTGGCTGCTGTTGAGGGCCCCCTTCAGCAACCCCAGGCCCCCGCTGGTCACCAGGTGAACTGCGTTGTCAAACTAAAGCAACCACACACCTTTTTAAGTAATTTTACTTTTACCCATATGCAAGTTAGGCTGGCCTTACTCACTGGTATGGTGCTAATGTTGTGTCTATTCTGACTCACTCACTAAGACAACAAGACCAATGTGAAACCTATCGCATTAGCTACTCTACTACTAAAATCTACTTCAACTCTGGTTACAGCTACGGATAAATTACTTTACCCATGATAGTTAACTGTAACCTTAGCTTCAAGAATACCCTGGGCCACCTTGGAAAGAAAAAGAATACTGACTTATTAATAGTCTATATAAGTCTAAGCTGGCAAAAGGGCATCAAACTGCACAGTCCAATGTCGGGCAATGACGCTAGAAAATCCCAAAATCCAAATCACTGAGTATCAGAAACTGACAATAAAGTACTGCTGTCAGATTTCAGCACAAGAAATACTAAACCAATCCAACCTGCATTTAAAAAGAGTGAGTTGTTTATAATGCTGGGGTTGTGTGACAACATAATGGGTAAAATATGGTTGGAATGTTGCTTTCAGAAGACTGAGCTATAACTGCCTTTATGCATTCCACCAATATAATGTACACACTGACCTGATGACAATAATATTCAAGATCTTCCAAAATAGCCACTTTCTCTGATAACGTGACAGTCTTATTTTTGAATTGCTTCAACAATCCGGTAACAATTTCCGTTTCTGATTTGATATTCCAGTTTATGGCTTCGAAATCCTGCTTCAATTCGCCGTATGAGCGAAACTTCTTAGATAAACTCTCCTTTTTGATCTGAAAAAACAAAAACTAATCTGTAATCGAACATGTATGTATATACGTCTTACGTATCCGCTTAATAATGGCTTCAATTTGTGCACGTATTATGTAGTAAAATTATTCCTAAATAAAAAACAAAACCAGGGACCACCCCCTCTCCGGGTTGGGGGTCGGGTACCACCCATTGAACATCGCTCCCGTGCATCTCTGGTTGTGAGCCCCCATTTTTGCTACGTGAGGTGAAATGGTGAGACACCGATTTGGGAATCTACCTTCGAAACACTCTGGGGTGGGAGGATTGTTCCCCCCAACCCGACCCCGCTCCCACTCCCAGAAAGGTCCACTCTCCCCCAGAATGTTGTCAAGGTAGCTCATGAAACAATAATCGGCGGTCCAGGAGCTCAACCGGTTGGTCTTGGTCAGGAGCAAAATTGGTGCCTCACGAAGCAAAATCGCCCCCCCCCCCAGATTTCTTTAGCTGCACATGTGTGGTTGGGGGTAAGGCACCAGCCTGTGGGGACCCGGGGGGGGGGGGGGTGAATTTGCCTTGTGGCCTTCGCACGCCTAAGTTTGCTTCGCATTTTCATGTCAGCCTGGAAATTCACCTGTTCATCTTTCACATCGTCCATGTTGTGTTTGAACTCCTTCAAGGCCTGCTTCAGTTCTCCCATCGTGAACGACTTCTTGTCTGCGCCACTCACCATGCCTATGCGCAAAACGTTTCGGTTTACCACTCACATACAAATGGCCAACAATTTGTTTCCAACATTGAAAAAAAAGAAAAAAAGCATTGCAAAAAGCTTTGTATATACTAGTCTGCAGTTGAATAAGCCATTTCAAGAATTTTACACTAAATAAAAAAGTGGACCTTTGTGGTAGTTGATAACAAGTGTTCTTATTTACAGATTACATAGATTTCTCTGGAAAAGTGCTTCAGAATAAAAAACTCTGTTTTTGCAGTCTCGGTTACAAAATCAGCATGGAAAGTTTATACGACCGTTTAGTTGCATGCGCCAATTATTAGCCCTACTAACCCGATTACAGTTTTACCATGTCTTCCAGACTTTGCATCGGCCCAATATTTGAAACTATTTTCGTCACTGCTTTCTTCATCTGGTATTTTGGCTTCTCTTTCACCCGTTTCCAAATTCAGCCGGATATGCAGACCACGAGGAACCGCTTGACCTAAAAAAAGATGGCCAGTACTCGTTACAGACACAAGGAGGATGACGAAAAAGATCTGGTGGCGGCAAGTCCCGCTTTTTTTTGCGATTTTTTTGTGTCTCTGAAGTTCTGTCAAATCGATACATTAATCACGAAGTTGAAAGTTTTTTATTAAAAACATGACTATTGACTACCTCTTCTTCTGCGACACATTTTTCCCAGATTCCATCGTACCTGCTTTCACAGTTTGCCACTCTCGACTTGGCACAAAGACATCTGCAGACAAGTGTTCTTCATCTGAATCCACGTCTACGTCTTAAACAATAAAGTTTCAACGAATATAAAGTTAGGAAAACCGACGTTACATTTACAATTTGCCACAGGAAAACCGTTGATCCAAATTTCCTCTATATAAATCATTGTTTTATACTTTCGGATATTAGTGTTTCGTAGTGTTTTCGCCTGTCGGAAAGTTTTAATGAAAATTCGAAAGTCCAAATGTTGTGTAAAAGGTCTATATATATATATATATATATATATATATATATATATATATATATATATATATATATATATATATATATATATATATATATATATATATATATATATATATATATATATATATATATATATATATATATATATATATATATATATATATATATATATATATATATATATCTATATATCTCCGAAGACGGTGAATTAGAGACAATTCGGATCATCGGTTTTCCTGTGTGCATAGCAGTGGCGTATCCAGGATATCGCAAAGGGGGCGGCTGCAACGGGGGGGGGGGGGTTGTGGCGCAACGTGAGCCACCGTCACCATATCGAGGGGGGTGCGAAGCAACGTGAGCCACTAGATGGCGCAGTGAGCCACCGCCGCTCAAAGGGGGGGGGGGGGGGTGCGACGCTCGAAGGGGGACTTAAACCGCTAAGAGAGGAGCTGCAGCCCCACCAGCCCCCCCCCCCTAAATACGCCACTGGTGCATAGCATGACACCCCTATTCCTATGCGTGAACTCTAACGAACATATTTTAGGGTCAATACATTGTTGGACAAAACGTATATATACATGGAACTTGGTACGCAACTGCTGATCTCGTCTTACAAGTGTATTTGACCCTGGCCTAAAACAAGGAAACAAGATACTGCCAATTTTTGGCAGGACTTTTCGATTTCGGGTTCCTAGGCCAAGTCCAACTCCAAACCCACGCTGAAATTAAGCATAAGTGTGATTTATGGTCAAAAATTTAACTATTCTCATTTCTGGTGTATATTTCGTCAATTTTTTGAAAAGAAATCTGGCCAACGCCAAAGTGTCTTCCATTTGGTTCTAAAAATTGTAAACAATCACGCTATTGGAGCGGTAAAATGTGGGTTTCAGAAAAAAATGGGATCAAGTGCAGTTGGGGGGGGGGATAGTGGACCTATTTTTTGGAGAAGAACACCCCAAGGGAAGCATTTATTGTAATAGAACCCCTATCCACAAATTTGTATTTTCTGAGCTATGACCCCTTGAAAATTGCATTTTCAGTGTTTGGGGAAGTGAACGTATTATATATAGGCCAAAGTTTGAAGCCAAAAATGGCTATAATCTTTGTTTTTTGATAGTTTTGAGTGCGTTATGATGTTTTAAGGCATCGTCGAGGCTAGCTAGCTGGCAGGATTCTCTAGGCTAAGAATTTCTCCTGAAAATTTCGATTTTCTAGTAGCTAAGCCTGAGCTTAAGCCTAAGCCTGAACCTAAGACTAAGCCTAAGCCTCACACTAAGCCTAAGCCTAAATTGAGGACCAGTTTGAATTTGGTCAAAAATTGGACGATTCTGGTGAATTTGGCCAATTTTTCGGAAGGAACGTGGTCAAAGTGCCTATGTTTTGATTCTAAAAAATTGTAAACATTCTGTTTCCATTTAAGCGGGTACTTGCGTTTTTAGGTGTTTTTTTAAACTACCATAACTGCACTTAACCTCAACAAAAACTAGAGCGGTCTTTTTTACATTTTTTACACCTTCTAGCTTTAAAAAAAACTATATTTAAAAGCAGATTATCTTTTGCAAATTTACTGCTGCTATCATTTGAATACACCCCATCGGCCCATCAGCGGTTTTTTGACTAATTTTTGCGCCACAGTTATGAAACTCAAGATCAGCCAACAACTACTAAACTTTTTGCAGTTATGCACTGACATAATATCCCCACCCGTTTTTTGATATAGTTGATAAGTCGTTTCTACGTTGAGAAAATGACATTTTCGTGCAAAAATCACGTAATTTGACTTTTCCCTAAAAGTTTCAAAAGCCCATAACACCGACTCTACAAACTATTTTTAGAAAAGGAAAAAAACGGGTGGGGATATTTTCCTAAAGATAATGTGGTTAAAGTTTCGAAGCCGTAGTCCGTTTTTAGCTTGAGTTCTGTGGGCGCAAAAATTACACTAAAATGTCAAAAACCACGAAAACGACATTACCCCCTTAAGCGCGTTTAGGACGGAGAAAATACGGGTTTCAAAAAAATTTGCAAAAACGTCCCTCACTAAGGGTTCAGATTTCGGGGGTCATATGTCAGAAAATCCAAAAAATGAAATAGGGGTGAAGCAAAAATGCTTCCCCCAAGGTCAAAAAAATAGGTCCACTATTCCCCCCCCCAACTGCATTTAACCCAAAAAATGCAAGGCGGAACTGCGAAATTGTCTCACTACTAAGGGCACAGATTTCGGAGGGTCAGATCTCAGAAAATCTCTGGAACTCTCTCCCTGATATTATTGTGTCTAGCCCCTCTATTGATACATTTACGCGCAATCTCGACAATTGATTTTTCAAAATTTCTAAAGTCTACCTACCTTCGTTAGTTTTTGGAATTTACCCTGCG
>JASANF010013307.1:0-10102 GCA_030248245.1 Trissonchulus sp. WLG1_4
TTTGCGATCTTTTAGTGCGGTAAAATTATTTCTGATGCTTCTTAGCAAGTTTTTCCTTCAAATTAGGGCTTAGGCTTAGTGCTTAGGCTTAGCGCTTAGACGCAGAGCTAAGGCTTAGGCTTAGTGTTTAGGCTGAGGCATAATGCTTAGGCTTAGGCTTAGTATTTGGGTGAGCAAGGGTTTAGTTTTTGTTGCGTGCATCAAATAAAAGTGCACTTGCTTCTGTGGACTGATATATAAAGCTGAACCTGTGCACCGAAGTTGACTGTCAGTGCCAGCTTGATGCTGAGCATCAGTGACAATTTGAATTAGTATTTACAGTATTTGAATTTATTAAAAATTGGTCCTTATTTTTTCTGGGAAAATGTAATTACTTTATTGTCTACCCAAAAAGAAACAAAAACTTTCGGTATTGGAGCTCAGTTTGACGACGTGTATTTCAACTATGTATATATTTTATAGTTAGAAAAATTGAACTTTTTTGGCAAAATTGAGCAGAATATGTTGCAAACAAAGCTGAATAAATATACTATTATGTGTTACTTTATGATGATCAAATTTAAGACTGATATTACGATTGTGTTAATGATAATTGTCGACAATTCACCCCAATATGTCGAAAAATGATGATTTTGGACAAAATTTGAATTTTTTCGAAAAGCCATAAATCAACGTTTTTTCGCTTCAAAAGTGCTAAAAATGAACTCAGCACACTAAAAAACGTATAAAACGATGTTTTTCGGCAATGAAAAGTTCGGTGAGGGACGCTGTCGCAATTTTTTTCCAAAGCCCTTGTTTTTTCCGTTCTAATCGTGTCTAAATGGTGTATTGGTGTCAGATACAGATTATTGTTTGCAATTTTTTAGAATCAAAACAAAGGCTCTTTGAGTGGGTTCCTGCCGAAAAATTGGCCAAATTTGCCAGAAACGTCCAATATTTGACCAAATTCAAACTTGGCCTTAATTTAGGCTTGGGCTTAGGCTTAGGCTTAGTATATGGGGCTTAGGCAATAAAAAATCGAAATTTTCTGAAAAAATCCTGCCAGTTTAGCCTACAGAATCAGTAGCGTTCCCAGGATTTCGCGAAGGGGGGGGGGGGCTGAACTGATGGTCGACGACCGGGGGGGGGGGGTGTAAGCGCATGAAAGTACCAAACATGACGCGGCAGTCTTCTGAATGCTTTTTAGAATTGTTAAACCGATTGCATTGAAAAAAAGTGTTACGCTACATATCGTGCAATCATAATGGTTGCAGTGGTCTGGGGGCGCAGCCCCAGAAGCCGGAGCTTTTTTAGGTTTTTTTAAATAAAATTTGCATTGAAAATTCGAACACTTTAAAAAAAGCAATTCTAAGCAACACTGGTCGTAAAATCATAGTGGTTGCAGGGGTCTGGGGGCGGCAGCCCTCAGAAGCTGGAGCTTTTTTAGAATTTTGAAATAAAATTTGCATTAAATTAAATTATTTTTATATGAAATCGCGCTTACGTAGCACTTTAATCGCTCTGCGCACATTTTTCTCAAAAGGATGCAAAAAAAGTTTGGCATGTGCGTAAGACGCACCAAAAATTTTGAGGAAAAAACACTGCCAACCCTGCTACTGTTTTGGATATGCTTCCAACTCAAGTATTTAAAAGGAAAACCATTGCAGGTAAAGCGTTCGGCCAGGAAGCATTGGGTTTTTCACGCAAAATTAATGGAGTTTTTTAGGCAGCTCTATCCTGAAACACTCACAAAATTCAATCAAGTATAAAGTTAAATTAAAGTTTTACTGACACAAAACAAGTAGAAAACAAGTAGCAAAATATTAGTGATCGAACGGGATTGAAGTTCGGGATCGGGATCGGGATTTGTTGTGTTCGGGATCGGGATCGGGATTTGCGTTCGGGATCGGGATCGGGATTTGCTTTCGGGATCGGAATCGGGACCGGATCGGGATTTTACCCTCGGGATTCGGGATTCGGGATTTTTGGTTGGGATTTTAGAAAAATTTTCCTTAGTCAAACAGGGAACTTTTTTAAGTTAGGGGAAGACCAAAAATATTGAAAACAGATACCCTTACACTAGAATACTGAGTATGGTAAGATGGTAACGTGAAACTGTTGAACAAACTCAAAAGCATTTAGGCATTTATATAAAAGATCATAATATGCCGGGGTCAAACAGACGGCTAGGTTTATCAGGGTTGGCGCGATAGCGCCAAACCCTAGAATAGGACCCACACACCATATTGCGAGATTTTAAAATGAATTTTTTTAATAACTGAAAATTTATGCAAGCAAATCTGTTTTAATTTGGTATGTGTACTTGCCTGGGGGACGGCTACATGCTGGCCAAATTTCAGGCAAATCGGTTGGGTATTACCCGAGATATGAAAAATCGTCTCCCGCAAACTCGGATTTTTCCGTCTTTTTTTTCCGGTCGCAAATCTCAAGAAATACACATTGGCGGGGCACTTTTTTGTGCTATTTATATTCAATCTGGTTGGGAATAGAGGCATTAGCAAAATGGTGTTCTAGGCTTTTGCCGTTTTGGCTCTGCTGGGAGGGGGGAAACCCCTTTTTTGGGCCTCGAAAAATGGCAAAGTCCGGTAAAAATATGTGCCAGCTTTTGAGACGTCATGCGAACAGCCCAAGTCTGATCTTTTGCATGCATGGTAGTGTAGTGGGGTTGTAGTGCATCTGCTATTTTGGAGTCGATCGTGCCACTGTAGCACTGGGGAGGGGGCTCGGAAGGTACTGTACGTGTATTATGGGGGTAGGCTACCTACGGGCAGTGCAGCCAACACGGTTATAGATGTAGGCCTGTCGTCTTGTATTCGAATATAAACCCATATATATATATATACTGTGCATTGCAGCGTGCTATTAGTTTTGTTGTCAGACTTACGTAGTAGCCAGAACTGGTGCACCCCCCTGTGATACCGTTGAAAACATGATTTTTTCATGATTTTCTCAATGTATAACGCTTTAATGGGTAACTGCTCGTTCTGTATTTCTATTGCAACGTATATAATATATATGTGCAGGGGTATCATTTGATACGTTTTGGTCTGCGTTGTATGCTCTGTTCCACTTTGGCAACCCTGGCAAAGTGCCAAAATGGTCAATTTGACCAAATTTTTGAATTTTTTCAGTTTTGTCAAAAAACTGCGAAAAGGGGTAATTTGAGGTGCTGAACGCGAATATAACGTTATTTTGACAAAATGAACTTGAACTTGAACTTAAGGCCTGCTAGCTCCTCGGATTAAAATCCTCCAGCTGCGGCCTGCCCCTGCCTGATCAGACGACGCCACTGAGCCCGGTCTTGCGCGAGGTCAATGACGATTTGCGTTGAGGATCTAGCCCAATGCGCTGCTCCATAAGATTGTTTCAAAAACGCAAGATCTTTTTCAACTAGCTTGTCCCACGTCTGTTTCCCAGCATTGCGGACACAACGCCAGTCTCCAGGCCTAGGATTTCTCCAAACAGAGTGGCATAGTCTGCTTTGTGGCATGCGCGCCAAATGACAAAATAATTAGTATTTCCTTCCAAAATAGTGCTCATTGGTCAAGTACGGTTGTGTGTATATACTATACATAGGAAATATGTAGGCAGTACAGCCTAAACGGTTACAGATGAAGGCCTGTCGTCTTGTATTCGAATATTAGCCCATATACTGTGCATTGCAGCGTGTTATTTGTTTTGTTGCCGCATTTACGTTGTAGCCAGAACTGGTGTACCACCCTGTGATACCGTTGAAAAGATGATTTTTCATGATTTCATCAATGTATAACGCTTTAAGGGATAACGGCTTGTTCTGTTTTTCTATTGCAACTTAATATATAAGCCAGGCGTGTCAGCTGATACTGTTTGGTACGCGTCGTAAGAACTGTTCCACCTTGACAATCCTGGCAAAGTGCCAGAATGTCAAACTGACCAAATTTTTGAATTTTCTTAGTTTTGTTGAAAAACTGTGAAAAAGGTTAATTTGCTGCTGTGCTGTGTGTGTTAATTTAAGGTGCTGAACGTGAATATAACGTTGTTGTGAGGAAAAAGAATTGTTTTCTTCTAAAAAAGAAGCAGTGTAGCCAAAACAGTTACAGATGGACTCCTGTCGTCTTTTATTCCTGCCGCCACCTCAGTGGCGGCAGGACTTTACATTACTTTTCGTTTTGTAATTACATGTGTGCATTGTTCTGCATCAAAATACGGTTAAAGTATCGGGTTATATAATAAGCATAGGGCTTTGTTAACTTTGAATAGAAAAATTGAAATGTTTTGATTTAGGTTTTGAAATGTTTTGACTTACTTTGATGAGTTCTTTTTTGCCGAAAAATGCCCATCCAAGGAGGGGGGGACAACGACGTTTTTTCCACTAATAATTTTTTGATCGTTCCGTTTTGTATTTATAATTTTTAACAAATTTAAGTACGACGTTCGAGAACTAATCAGATAATGATAAATTAATTCGAATAATTAATACGTTGCAACTGAAAACCTAGCCCCCTCATTCTCTAAATAAGTTGCATTGCATAAGTAAGTGTGAGATAGGGCCGTTACAGTATTTAAAGGGTCTTACGAAAGCTCAGCATTGGCCCAGTAGCTCAACTGGTACAGTGCTGGTCTGCAAATCCAATGATTGGTGGTTCGAATCCCCCTTGGGTCATTCCGATGAAGATGCTTTCTTTCTTCCAGTAAGAACCCCCTTGCTGTCTTGTAAGAACCCCCTTGCTGTCTTGACATGACGAGGCGTACGAGAACTAATTAATTAATTACAAATTAGATATAATAATAAATTGCAAGTTTAGAGTGTGAACGAAGTTGCCCCCTCCTCTAAAGCGGCATTGCATAAGTAAGTGTGAAGTAAGAAAGGCCCCTTAGAGTACATGAAGGGATTTACGAAAGCTCAGCACTCCCAGTAGCTCAAATGGTAGAGCCATGGTCTGCAAATCCAGAGACGGGTGGTTCGAATCCCAATTGAGTTCCGATGAAGATGCTGTCTTTCTTCCAGTAAAAAACACCTTGCTGTCTTGACATGGCGAGACGGAATAAAATATAGGTAATATCTAAGCTTCTATTTAAAATATCCTACTCTTGGCCTCGATTGAATTTTAGCTTAATAGGTTTTATTTAAATTAAGGTTTGTAAGCCAAAAATGGTTGACCTTGATATTTTTTCAAGTAACCTAATAGGTTTAATTTTAATTTTTTAAGTTTAATTTCAAGATAAAATTTGTTCTAGTAGTTACTTCAGCAGTTAGAATCAGACGCTTAACATTTCTAATTTTATCAAAGAAATAGCCCTACTTGATAGTGACACCATCGTCCATGTTATGTTTCTGCTTATGCGCAACAATTTCTTAGAATTAGTTGTTTAGAGTCTGTTTGTGTGATTAAAGTAGTAGATGTCTGACCAAAAAATGTGCGTGGCGAAATTCAGAGTTTTACTGAGCCTAAACCATTGGAGATAGACCCTACAATGTATACATTTTCTGAAAGCTCTTTTGCAGGAGATTTCAACTAGAATTTAAAAATTTTAAATTTTTTTAAAAAATTTTAGAATTTGTTAATTTTTTACAGAGTGTTTGCATGAATGAAAGTTGCTGCATATGATAATGCATATGATGATATCTTAAAAAAATTCTTTTTCACTCAGAACTAAAAATATGATATATCTTTTTCAATTCTGCAATTGGCCAAAAACCTGCAAAAATGCGGTAAATATGAGGAGAATCAAAAAATTTAGAAAGAAACCTTAAATTGAGATATTGTATTGAATATTGAGATATTGTATTAATGTAGCAGGAGGCTCAAAATTACAGGCATTAACATTAATTTTTACTTAGCCTTCACATAAAAGTTTGTTAAAAACTGTTGGGGAATAATTGTATGTGTTCAGGAATTTGTTGGCGGCAGGACTAAACTTTTTGTAAACTTTTGTAAAAGTTCGTATGTGTCAAAAGCAGAAATTCACTATAAAAGTTTGCATGAAAATCCTGCTTGTTCGAATATAAACCCACTCCTGTCGTCTTGTACTCGAATATAAACCGATATATTTACTGTGCATTGCAGCGTGCTATTTGTTTTGTTGCCAGATTTACGTAATAACCAGAACTTGTGCAACCCCCGCCCCCTGTGATACCGGTGAAAACATTTTCATGATTTGAAGCTGAATCTCTCAAGCGGAAAAATGGATAGGATTATTATAAAAATACCCTTCACAGAAGGGCAGCAATATTATATAGTAGAATAGGAAAGCGGAAAAATGCTAATATGCTTGTTAAACACCCAGGACAAGTTTTGCCGCCGAATAGGATAACGCAGCTTGCTAAATGAAGCGGACAAGAGTTGTGTCAGAATAGGAAAACGCAGCTTTTTAAATGAAACGGACAAGACTTGCGTCAGAATAGCAATCGCCCTGCGACACGTCAGTGCTTTCTGCACCCTATTTGCGCGAACTAATCAGCCATTATCATAGCTGGTTCTTGATGTTATTTACAAAGGCAAGCCATGACCGGAATAAACATTCTTGTAATGAGTCGTACATTCACAAGAATCATTAATCGATCATAGCGGTCATTCGTTTTTATTTTTACACATACGTTATACGTACATGTGTTTAATCATCATAAACATTTAAGTAGACTAAGCTTCGTGTTGAATAGTAGTATGTATATACTTGCTGTGAAATGTCTATTTAAAATATGTCATTCGTAACTTTCGGGAAAGATGTTTACAAAAATAGATATGTATGTAATATGTGAAGAAATTTAAATTAAGTAACTGTATATCTACTTTACACTACAAGTCCTCTGACATGTGAATATGTGATAGTATATAAGCGTCAAGAATGCTTTTCCTAGTTATTCGCGCGAATAGGGTGCAGAAAGCACTGACGTGTCGCAGGGCGATTGCTATTCTGACGCAAGTCTTGTCCGTTTCATTTAAAAAGCTGCGTTTTCCTATTCTGACACAACTCTTGTCCGCTTCATTTAGCAAGCTGCGTTTTCCTATTCGGCGGCAAAACTTGTCCTGGGTGTTTAACAAGCATATTAGCATTTTTCCGCTTTCCTATTCTACTAATATTGCTGCCCTTCTGTGAAGGGCATTTTTATAATATATAATATAATTAATTCCACAACTACTCAACGAATATTTCGCCCAATTATAAATAAATCTTTGACTCACTTTTTCATTGTTTCGAGTTTCGTTGTGTCCGAGTCGCGGCCTTAGATTGATAAGCATTGTGGGAATTTGGGGGCGACCAGGGGTGGAAATTTTCGACCCGCAGGCCGCACCCCAACCCAACCCACGGGTTGATGGCATGCTCGTGAGTAACACGATAACAAATGATTGGTTGTTTTTAACTGATGCCCAAGTCTAATTTCCACAGTGTACACCTGTGCATTGTTCACATTGCCACTTTAGCCCCGCTTCAGGCTGCGCAGGTCAAAAGATTTTTTCCGACCCACAAAACTGAAAAACCACTACTATGTGCTGACTAAATTTGGCCTAGAAATTAAAAAATTCTCAAATTTTTTTCTGGGGGCTGCCGCCCACAGACCCCTGCAAACTCTGTGGTTTACTATTTATTGTTATTAACTTTCATCAAAGCCTATAATATTAATATATGCCTGTCTATAGGAGTGCATTATGCTGCATTTATTTGTGTAATATACTGTCTGATATAAAGTTCCTTCCCCTCACATTTTTTGTTTTCAGTTTTCCTGTGGAAAACATTTTTGATACGTCTCCAGTTTACCAAATTTGTCCAAAAATTGAAAAAACTTCGACCTGGCATATTTTCAGCGGCGGGGGGGGGAAGGGGCTGGGCCCCCCATTTGGGCAGGAGCCTCACATTTTGGTCGCCCCCCCGTTTCAGATGGGGTGCACACTGCAAACTGCACCTGCATAGCCCTAATTTTTTTCGAAAGGACGTTTTAGCGACTTTTTTGCAGTAGCAATCGATGTCGCCTTGGTAGGGTTTTCGGGTCCTTTTTGTTATTTGTTCAACTTGGAATCAGTGTAGCTATTATAAACGTATAAAAACGTATATAATAGTTAAAGCATAAGAACCAATGTTTGTCGTAAAAATAGTATTTTATCGTAAATTTGGTGCGCCCCCCATTTTGGTCGCCACCCCCCATCGAACCCCCGCACCTAAAATTTGGCCTAAAAATATGCCAGGGGACCCTTGTGTAACATTTCAATCGGATAAAATTTCCGGGAGAGGGTGGGGGGGGCAATATACATACTTTCCCTGGATGGGAGGGAGAATCCTAAATCCCTGAACTCAAACATACATGTATACAAGGGCGGACGGTGGGGGGGATATAGGGGATATATCTCCCCCTTTTGCCCGGAGCAAAAGAAAATTTTTTGGAGCCGCATACCAAAAATGGCCGTAAATTGAAGAAATTTAGCCTCAAAATCGAAAAATTTCCCGCATTTTTTTCTGGGGGCTACCGCCCCCAGACCCCTGCAATAGTGTTGGGATTTTTTTCGAAACGTACCCGAACCCGAACCCGAACCCGAACCCGAACCATCCGTACCCGAACCACCCGAACCCGAACCCGAACTTTGGCCAAATGAACTGCATGACATTACACACTTACTGTATTTGAATATAGAATGTCAAAAAAGTGTGGAGCAATTGAGTCAACAACCTTTCAAAATAAATACTTTTAATATTCAACGTTGAACAAAGTGATTAATCAGCAAAAAACCGACTGTTTCATGCTTAATCAAATCATATTCAATTTAACCTTGTGGATGGGAGTAAAACTGCCAACTTTTGAATTAACAGTCGAACGTCCAAACTCCAGACCAACAGGTTAAGAGGCAACGTAGATGAGTTATGAGTTTGTCAGAATTCCCTTGCGGAGCAGACGTTACGTTGCTAATACTGACAGGTAGTGTCGACCTTGCGCTGGTTAGGTTCAGGCCTTTTGACGATTTTTATTTTTTACCAGGGTCGTAGCCTGGATTTTGAAAAGGGGGGGTTGCACCTTGTCCACTTTTTTGCTCAATTTTTTAAACCCACTATTGCTGGGTCTGGTGGCGTCAGCCCCAGAATCCAATTATTTTTGCACTTTTTAAAGAAGTGGTGTACATAAAAAAATGCAAATCTGGTCATTTAAATTAATCTCATTGTTGCGGGGGTCTGGGGACGGCAGCCCCCAGGAAAAAATTGAGAATTTTTTTATTTTTAGGCCAAATTTGGAGACGTATCGGAAATTTTTTTCGGCCCGGCAATAAAAACTAAAGGAGGGACCCTTGTGTACAATTTCTTCAGGTTCGACCAAAAAGGGGGGGGGGAGGTTGCCTATAATTGACTATGAACACAAACTGTACCAAAAAGGCGAACTTTTCAGCCTGTGCCAGGTGTGGCGCAGAGATTATACAGTTTTGAGTTTGAATAATTTGACAAATGGATATTATAAATCGTTTGTATCATTTGCAATCCAGCTTGGGTTAATGTGATCATAAGCGATTGATACTCGCTGTCATGATGCGCGATTGAGACGAAACACCAAAAGGTTTCTGCATGTTCGCTGCATTCAACAAATTCTTATATATATGTCATTGCCATTTTCGAAAGCTGGCGCTCACGAATTGTTCGCACGAATAAAGTTGAACAGAGTTCAGGCCTAGGGCTGATTTAGATTCAAACCTCGGTACATATGATTTAGAACAATTTGAGAACACACACGCACACTAACAACACGTGTGCAGCCTTGCTGCGAACAAAGCAGCAAAAATTAAAAAATTTCGGGATTTTTTGAAAAATGTGAAGTTAGTTCTATTATTTATTATACTAAAAAATGTTTATTATTTTTGGAAATTCTAAAAAAATCGGTATAAAAATTTTGTAACTCGGTCAGAAACTTTAGGTACCCGAACCACTTTTTGCGTCCCCGAACTGACTTGTACCCGAACCCGAACCCGAACCCGAACTGAAAAAATGACCCGAACCGTACCCGAACCCGAACCCGAACTTTCGTCCCAACACTACCCTGCAACTCTATGGCTTACTAATCCTTCTTATTATCTTCCATCACAGGCTATGCATGCATGCCTAACCAACTCGCTGAGGGAACTTGCGTTTGCGGTTTCATCTCGCTGGG
>JASANF010013308.1:0-57287 GCA_030248245.1 Trissonchulus sp. WLG1_4
TCTTGGTCAACAGTTACCCAGTTAGTTTTGGAATTTGGTAAAATTTGGTGCCAAAACTAAACTAAGCAACTGCAGCGGGTATTATTGCTTTCTATGCATGACAATGCACACTGAATGCGAAGGCGAAGTAAATTTGATGATGAAACATAACTGTTGAATTTTCATTCAGCAAAGGAACCTTGCCCCTTTCGGTCCTGCTTGTTAAAATGTTCCCACAACTGAACTGAATAATTGATTTTCAGTTATGCGTAAAAACTGAAAATCAAAAGTAGTTTCGACGCATAACTGACAATGATTTTCAGTTATAGAATGTAACTGAAAATAATATCAGTTAACTAATTTTAATCAGTTTTTTACAACCGAAGCAGTTCAGTTACAGTTAGGTTAACAGCTTCTGAGAATTGTTCAGTTAAGTTATCAGTTTTTAACTGCTTTTCAAATTCAGAGCAGTTAAGTTATCAGTTATAATCAGTTAACTGTAACTGCTTAACTTTAACTGAAAATGAATCAGTTAGCAGTTAACTAAAAACATCCCTACTTTGCACTATAAAATAGATATTAGTACAAAAAGTAAGAATATAAAATTTAAATTTCGAACCTGGAAATTTAAAAAATGACGCAATTTATAAAATTAGTAAAGTTGACTTAGCAGACAAAAATTTTGAACAATGTATAAGTGACACTTAAAAGTAACTCATCATTAAATAAATATTTAGCACATTTTTGACAGCACCCTTTTTGAAAAAGTTTTGGAGTGCACTTGTGCTTGACCTCAGCTGCTACTAGACCCTTTGTCGGCTCCAAAGGGCATGCTGGGCAAGCTGTCAAAAATTGACAGCTAAAGAAAACAAAAACGAAAGAAAGAAATTGAAGGAAAACGAAAAGAAAACGAAAACGAAAACGAAAAAGAAAACGAAAGAAATATCAACTGAAAAAAAAGCGTAGCTGTACAATGTGGTGACTTAAACTACATCTGTTCTAGTAGTGCTGATCGGTACTGTAAAGTTTTATAACAAGTTCACTACATGAGTGAACCTATTTAAACCAAATATTAATAAAATACTATTAAAATATTATTAATATTAATATTAAAAGTCCGAGAAAATTCCTATTTATATTAATATTAAATTAAAAATATTTCAGGAACTTTATTTATGTTAATATTAAATTAAAAATAATTCAGCAATCATATGTATTTATATTAATATTCAATTAAAAATAAATTGAAAAGTATATTTATATAAATATTAAATTAAAAAAATTCCAGGGACTATATTTATATTATTTGTTTATTAAAAATGAAATCCCAATATTAAAATAACGGTAGTATATAGTCCCTTATACATCTATTATACCCGCAAAATTTGGTTAGGTACTATATGTGACAGCAGCCAAGAGCATTGGCAGTGTTAATAAACCCCTTGAAAAATTGCAAATTTTCTTCAGTGTCCTGAAATCTTATTTTTTAAACTTGTGTGCGCCATTTTGTCAAGGGGGACGGACAAACTGTGCTTAATGTAATATTAGCTGACCCCAATAAGGCCCTATTTAACTAAATTAAAAATTTAAAACAATCCGTCATTTCTGAGCACAATGAGTGACTTCAGTTGAAGTAACAAATATCATGTTCAGTTCATAAGAATGCAAAGAAAGCATATTTGACAGTAGCCAAATAAATTTGCCCTATACCTTTTTCGAATTGAGTGAAAAGGTTGATTTTTTTTAGTTATACCCTACCATAGTAATGAAAACAGCCGTTTCTTGACTTTTTAGCAAAACTTGAGGCAAACTTTTGCTATCTGTAAAAATATGCTGAAATATTACAGTTAGTTAAGCATACCAGCACTTTTATAACACATCAACGTGCCTTTGGTATAGATTGCTTGACTGAAGGCGGAATTTTTTTACCACAATGAAGTAATAACGAAATACGGGGGAAAATGCATAAAATTGAACTGATAAGCTTCACCAAAATAGTTGGCGTGCACACAATGAGTAATATCGACACTTTAAAAATTGCAATTTTGGAGAAAATAAGTTGATTAATAGTGTGCAAAAGACCGCTTGTAAATTGATTTAGTAATTGCTAGAAAATAGAACATTGAAAAAAGCTGCTAAAACATAGCTTCCACCTTAACTGGTAACAGTGATATGATGTGTAGATGAAAACGACTTAGGTTATTTAATTAATTTTTAATTAATATTTCAAAACTCAATGCATCAATTTAGAGAAAAACTAGTTTTTTGCACCAAAAGTTTTTCCTTGAGAGGCCGCGTAAATGTTAGATTCCTTTTCTTTTGCACCGGTAAGGTTTGCGTTCACCTTTCAGAAATTCACCTTTCAGAAAGTCACCTTTCAGAAAAGGTTTTCTCAACGTTCATCTTTCAGAAAACTGAAATTTCTCAACGTTCATCGTTCAGAAAGCCAAAATGTTGGAACGTTCACCTTTCAGAAACTTGAAAATTTGCAACGTTCACCTTGTAGAATTAAAATTAGGAAGTTTATACTTACACCTAATTATATAATATCAAGAGTACAATAATATGCAAATATACCAAAAATATCATAAGTGTATATAATTATTATTTATTCGATAAGTATAATGAGAATTATTAGTTCATCATTAACCTAAGTGAATTTACATTGTGTTATGTAAATTTTAAGTATTGACAACTAGGGACCATTCATTCTCCTGATTTGCAATTTTATGTGGTTTGCTAAGATTTTTGATGGTTTCTTGTAAAATTTAATTCCAATTTAGTTTAAACTATTAAGGAAAAATGCCCTTGTCGGGCGGCTCCTTGAGAAGAATAGGTTACTGTCTGTCTAAAGCGGAAAAAATACTTAGGCTGAGCTTGTAAAAGCGTTGGTACAAGACTTTATTAATGAGAAAATGCAATTCGTGTCAGCTCGTCAAAGTAGGTGGACTAGAACTCAAGTTACAAATGAAGCCTGAGCATAAATTTTTGACACAGCACTGTAAAGGTCAAAATCCTCGGAATGTCTCTCACTTTTTCGAAATTTCACATGTGAACATTTTTAAGGGGCTTTAATTTCAAGAAAATATGTTAAATTTTTGCAACGTGTCCAACTCTCCAATTTTTTTGCAACGAATCGTGAACAACTCTGTCCTCCCACCCCAAAAATTTTGATATGACTGGAAAATTAAAAAATTTCTGCAAAATTTTAAGTCACTCACTAGTCACTACTGTGACTGCTTTTCCAGAGGTTTCAAGAAGGTTAAGGCTTGATAGTAAAGGCATGAAGTTTTGAGAAAAAGCGGAGTCTGCTTGGTCGTAAAAGAAAACCTAATTGGGGGTTAATATATCATTGACTGCGACGGAAACTCTTATGGACACGGCCACGGACAGCCCTTAGGACAAGTATGAACCGAAGTAAGGGCCCATTTCTTTGCCCACGGGTGGACCCGGATCAATTTGTATGTACTGGAACACCCAAAAGTAAGTTTAAACTAAATTGGAAGTAAATTTCCACAAAATACCGTCGCAAATCTATGCAAAAGAATAAAATTACAAATCAGGTGAATGAATGGTCCTTCCTTAGTAGTCAATACTGGAAATTTATGCAACAAAAATTAGGTTAAAATATAAATTAATAATTCTCATTTATACTCATCGAATAAATTATAAACATATACACTTATAACATTGTTTGGTATACATATTTTTATATACTTAGGTTTAAGTATAAACTTTCAAATTTTAACTTTAAAAGATGAACATTGCAAAATTTCAACTTTCTGAAAGGTGAACGTTATAAAATTTCATCTTTCTGAAAGGTGAACGTTCCAAAATTTCAAGTTTCTGCAAGATGAACGTTCCAACATTTTGGCTATCTGAAAAGTGAACGATGAGAAATTTAAGTTTTCTGAAAGGTAAACGTTGAGAAAATTTTTTCTGAAAGGTGACTTTCTAAAAGGTGAATTTCTGAAAGGTGAATTTCTGAAAGGTGAACGCAAGCGAACATTAAGACGCTTTCTTTAAAACTTGACTAAAATACACGACGCTGGCAGTTCGGGTTTTATCTAGGCCAAGTTCACACAGACTTACTTTTTACGCGGCCCCCGAGGGGGCCGCGTATATACTATATTCAGAATCTCAGGTTTCTATGTTATTTCTGGTAGGTCGAAATTCCAGTGTTAAATAACACTGGAAGGGCAGGTAGGTCGATCTGGCACTCAAATTCCGCATTACAGATGATGCCACTGAGAATAGCGAAGGGAGACAAAAGCAACAAACTGAGTGGAATCGAACCACCACCCCGTCGTTTCTCAGTCGGACGCTCTACCGTCTGAGCTAACCGGACTGACAGTTAAGAAATTTCTAAAGGCAATACAAATAATGGAACACCGGAAGTAATCACCAAAGTGTGCGATATGTCATTTAAAATTTAAAATTAGCTGTGAGACTGATATATCAATGTTTCAATTAGTGATTTGTGGCTCCAACATATACTTTACAACATTCACGATTTGGTGTAAGAACTTTGGTTACTTATGTATTTGCCAATCAGTGCTGCTTAAAAACCTACATTAGTTACAGTTAACAACGTACCTTCATGGCCTCATAATGTAGTGGTTAGCACTCTGGACTTTGAATCCAGTAATCCGAGTTCAAATCTCGGTGAGGCCTTATTTTTTTATTACTTAATTAGGATATTTTGATTGTTTTATTAATTTTTGATGTTTTACCAGTAAGAGTTTGGAGCTACTCAGCAGAGAATGTGTGCGGGAATTGGAATTTATAAGTCATTTTATCTGCAATTAAAGGCCGCGTTTAATATTTCCTCTGGAATATTGACACTCAAGCTTCACAAGGGAACAACTTCTCACTCAGCAGAAGAGCTTGTTACGGGCTTTAATCATCAATGCTGATATTTCAGAAATTGATATTAGCATTGACAGTTAACAAACTGACGGACATGTTTAGTTAAAACTGTGAGCACTCCAAAATTTTAGTGCAGTATACCTGGAAAATATCGTAGAAAATCTGTCTAAGACAAATCAGACTGTACTCGCTAAAATGTGATCATTACTTTTTACTGTTCACTTAAGGATGCGGGCAGCCTGTGTTACGGAAAAGTTTAGTTTCTCCAATTTACCAAAAATTTCCGCACATGATTGCCCGTATGACGGCGCAGTGCAGAAGGAAAAACTGAAATCGAAACTATTGCCAATTTTTGACCAAGAGCTCGTAAAATGCCATTTTATGTGCAGCACGACAGTCATTGTTTTGAAAAAATATGAGTAAACAGCGTCCCTTTCCTACAGTTGGTTACTTTATGAGATTTTAAACCAGTTAAAGTTGCATTCATGGTATTAGCCAAAAATAAAATCTGTTTACCTAAGTTGCAGTTAAGTCATTAGCCAAGAATGACGTCAGTTAATTTTACAATTAACTAATAATTATAACTGATAACTTTAACTAACATTAATCGGTTATGGGGCCACAATTTTGGCAATTTTGGAAATGTTCAGAATTTTGATGATGTATTGAAAATGCACGTCTTTATTAATTAACGTAACTTGCATTACTAGTATTTTAATAAATACAATACTTATAATATTTACAATATATTTACAACATATATACAATATATACTATTATACTAGACTAATGATAATGAAAAGGACTGTAAGCCTAAACTGACTGTTTAGCCTGTAAGACTAAACTGTAAGCGGATCATGTGATCCATGATTTTAACGTGCTTTGTCTCCCCATTCCAGTGGTGCAATTTCCAACTGCAACGAGCCTCATAACAAAAGCTATGGAGTCGCAAGGTTTTCACACCAAAAACTTTTATTACAATTAAATTGCAATTACGGATATGTATAGACTAACATACTTGTGCTTTGTGGAATCGAACTAGTACTATATACAGAGATACAGTAGTATATAACATGTGAACGGTGGTTTAATAAACACATCAAATTGGCGCTGTGTAGCACAGGACCATTGACAGTATGCCACTCATTCCTGCCCCGAGGAGCTTTTTGGATAATCCTGGCGAACCGGAAGTCCGGTTCTCTAGATGAAAAACAAACTTTTATGCCTTCCTGCGCCGTGTAGAAGACGAAAGACATCCCGACCGTCTACTTACAAACACAGGATGAAACGACTTGCTTTACCTTTATTTGGGTGACGAAGGTCGTCGCATCTTTGACAACACTGCGGCTCGAGATGCTAGTAATCCTGAATCAACTCCTTGGCATGAATTCAAGCAAAACGTTGAACGGGTTTTCGACCAACCTGTTAACGTGGTTCGTGCGTGTTACGACTTTTTTCGAGAAAACAGAGTGCTAGTGAAACAGTTCAATAGTATGCTGCTTCACTACGTCAGCTAGCAAATCCATGCGAGTTTGGGTTTGGGGATTGTGAAATTGGCAATTCAACTCGTATTGGGCTGTCATAACGAAAAAGCCCAAAAACGACTATTATCAGAAAAAGACATTGATTACAATAATTTTCTTGACATTCTCAAAACCGAAGAATCGGCAATTGCGAATGCTTCAGCAGTTAGACACACGCAATCTGTGGCCGCAGCTACTAAAACAAGGCCAATCTAACGCTTAAATTTTCGCCAAGACAAACAATTTAACTATTCGAATCCACCAAAATGCCGCAATTGTGGTCAGTTCGGACACGTGAAAAGTCCTAAATGTCCTGCGCTAAATATAACCTTTTTCAAGTGCCAAAAACTCGGCCATTACGCGTCAGTTTGTTTATCTGTTAGACCCGGCAGCTCTCATGTAAATTTAGCATCAGCGACATACGACAATGTTGACCGAACAAATGCCAGAATACAAGGCAATCATGCTGAATACTCCAACGAAACCTATGCTGACGGCGCCATATTGGCCGTATACGCTTGCAATGCAAATACTGGTCATGAGATTTCGCAGCATGACATTCCAGGTTTTCGCGTTAAAATTTTGTTAGAAAACGACAAAGCTTGGTTTGATTGGGAAGCAGACGTGGACACGCAGTCCGACGTTTCTACGATGTCTCACACATTCTATCAAGCAAATTTCAACCAGATACCGTTACATGCCCCCACTTTCAGACTCTTGGCTTTTAATAAAACCGAAATACCGCTGAAAGGTTTTATAATAATTACTGCCAAGTACGAAAATCGGTCTTGCTCCATAAAATTTTATGTTACTGACTCGCATTTTAAAAATGTTCTGGGTAAAAAAGCTATTCGCGATCTAAAACTATGGGATGACCCTGGAAATACGCTACAGTTATTCAGAAACCGAAAGATATTTCGTCTGATCTATTAGCCAAATACCTAAATTTGACCGACCAAAAAATGGGGTAATATCCCGATTACCAACATAAAATTAGTTTGCAACCCGGCGTCAGAAACTTTGCCACCCGCCTTCGTCCTATCCTTTTGGCACAAGCATCTGAGATGGAAATTCAAAGTATGATTGACACTGGTATCTGGGAATATGTACTAAATCGGACTGGGCGCACGGCTTGGTGGTGGTACTTAAGCCAAACGGAAGTGTGCGTATCACTACTGATCTAACAAAACTAAATGCCCAAGTGATTCCCAATCGACACCCATTATACAAGACCTTTTGCTAGAACTCAAAGATGCTAAATTTTTTACTAAGCTGGACTTATCGAAAACTTATTTCACAATCGATCTGGCACCAGAATCTCGCCCACTAACCGCAACTATAACATCACTGAGCCTGTTACCGATCGCCGCCTACCTATGGGACTAAAAGATTTGGCCTAATGCTGTGTGGAACAAACACTTGCTGGCATTCCTGACTGTATTTCATACATTGATGATATTTTGGTATTTGGCAAAACAGAGGCCGCACGCAACCTCACAGTTGAGAAAGTCATTGAAGCTCTGAGCCAAAAGAACTTCCGCATCAACGTGGATAAATGCAAATGTCTGCAAACAGAAGTTTAATTTTTCAGGTTACGTTGCGTCTGCAACTGGTATAGCACCTGACCCGGAACGAGTGAAAGCCATTCAAGACATCCCACAGCTTGTACTCGTAAAGATGTACCGTTTGTATGGGACAACTTAGCGACTGTTGCGTTCAACAACGTCAAAGCAGCACTGGGTCATAATCTTTTAACTGCCATTTTCGACCCGAAGTTTCCAACCATCCTTACTTGTGATGCCTCAACTGTAGGTCTGGGAGCGATGCTGTCCCAAATTTAAAACGGCCAGGAAATCCCAATAGCGTTTGCTTCGCATACCTTACAACCTACTGAATAGAACTACGCAGCAAACGAACTCGAAGCAAACAGCTGTGTATGGGCTTGCGAAAAATTTTACAAGTACCTACTGGGTGTCGACAATTTGTTTTGCGAACTCACCATTTCGCTTTATCTAAGCTGTTGAAATCGTACAGTCAGGGATACAAAACGGCCAGATTTAACCGTTTGCTCGAACGACTGTCAGAATTCAATTATAGCATTGAGAGTATAAAGGGTAGCAATATTCCAGTTGCTGATACCCTTTCAAGAATCGCCGAGGCGGAAATTGACAAAACAGTTTCCGCCATTCAACGTGCCTCATGCATACATTTTGATCAAATTCAGCTAGAACAGAACCGGGATTAGAACCTTGTGCGCATACATACATACGTGATGAACAAATGGCCAGCCAAAGCCCAAATAAGCAGCTCCTGCATACCGTAGTACCCAGTTCGACGTGATTTGAACATCAAAAACGGCCTTTTATTTCGAAATGAGCTAATTGTTCTCCCTCCTAGCCTCATTCGAAAAGCCATGCTTGCGGCCCATGAGGGCCATCCGGAGATAGTAAACATGAAAATCAAACTTTGACAACAACATTGGTGGCCATGTTTTAACAAGTGCATAGAAAGCTTTGTTGGTGCATGTAAGGTCTGTCAATTCAGTGACAAGTCCAACACAAATCGAAATTTCGGACCCTCAAAGCCCCTTCCAATTCCAAACAAACCTTGGCAGCTAACGCGGGGAATGCGCACTTTCGAACAGTTGTTTACAACCCACAAAGTAATGGTCTCAAGGAATGTTTTAATCAATATCTAAAACGAGGAATACAAGCCTCTGCCGGACAAGAATGGGGTCAAAGTGTCGCGAATCTCCTCCGTTCTTATCGGTTAACGCCTCGGATAGGCACAGCATCTCCGATTTAACGCTACTATCAAAATTTAGATCCCAGAGATTTGCACACTCCTGTCCAAAAAATCCTCCAGTAGGATATCTAAAAGGAAAACCTACAGGATTCAAAAGAAATTGAAAGAAATCCTACAAGACCAAATAATTTGACGTGGTCTATTTCGAGTTGGAAACAAGGTGTTGCTACCGCGAATACCCACACTCAAACGACAGCAGCCATGGCGCGGTCCGTTTACTATTCAAAGCGTTTTGGGTGAATATACCTACCACGTAAGCGACGGCAACATATTGGCACGCACGCCGTCTAAAACGTTTCCGGGACTTATCTACACCTCACTACGAACCATTGAGTGAGGGACCAAAACGCGATTTGAAAGAACGCCGTTATCCTAGTCGTGAACGACGGAAGCCTCAATTTTACGGTCACGACGCTTGAAAATCAATGTAGAAGAATCATCATTTGCAGGAGAAAGATGGTGATATGTTTAGACTAACATACTTATGCTTTGGGGAATCCAACTAGTACTGTATACAAAGATACAGTAGTATATAACATGTGAACGGTGGTTTAATAAGCACATTAATTACTAAATTACGATTTTTTGTTTTTGCTCTTGTCCTCAACACCACCATAACTGGCATTTAAAACACTGTAATAGACAAAAGACTAGCATTATTGGATTGGAGGGCTTTCAAAAGCAAGGTACATGATGCATATTACTTTAATTTACACCGAATTTTGTAACTCGCCGTACGGTTACCTGACACGTCATGTGATTCCTCATTTGAAAACGCTTCTCAAATCCAAGCAATTTATGTCAGTTTCATGCTTAAACGTCATACTGTCGTCCGCTGAAGGCCTTGTAAACTAAACGGACTTTATGGCAAACTACAATCAGCCAATTTTATAACAATCGTCTTTGAAAGTAAACTTTAAGTAAATTTTTTAATCAACATTAACATTCAAATTTTTTGATTTAAGTATGATTTCAAAGCTGTATATAGCACCATTCGCTTTTGTTGCTGCCTGTACTGACTTAAATTCGGCTGTAATTGTAGCCAAACAAGTTAAAAGCTCTTTGAAAAGCAAACGCCAGATACCCGCTGGCAATGATAATGGCACTACAGTTAATACTGATTCATTTTTTCAATATAATGACTATATTGGCCAAATTAATCTTGAACCACTTAATAATCTGCACGAAAGTAAGTAAGTAGTTATGCGTCCGGTAAATTTGTGATAACACTAGAATGGCAAGCATTTCGCGGAAGAACTGTCATCGTTCGGGTCACATGACATTCCAGTGCTGTGAGGGCCAAGGATTAGGCAAAGCTATCCAATTATTTCAGAAAAAATTTAGTTTCTCTTAAATTTTCCTCAATTTTTTTATGTAGTTTTTCGGTTTTCACAAAGAAAAGTTGATGGATGCCTGTCAGGTCAAGTAACATACTTTTGCCAAATGAAAGTTCACTCGACCCCCTCGCTAACAGTACACAGCTACATATAGAAGATGTGCGCTTTTAAAATTATGAAGGTATGTACTTAGCCCAACTAACTGTCAAATTTTAAGTTACGTAATGAGTTGGCAGCTTTTCGGCCAAAGTTTTTTCTAACTCTTACTTTTTTGCCCATAATTTCTTCCAGTTTTTGGTTTAAATTATTGAAATAATTGGGCAGCTGCTGACTGTAGCCGTTTCATGCCAGAGGCCAGGCTAGGGCTTAAATGTCCGCAGAAGTTTTTTTCGGCGAAGCCAGAAAATAGTTACAATATATACCCTACTCAATTGCCATCGTTTACATAATGCTTCTGTTGGAAACTTTCATTACATATCGTCAATACATAAGAGAATGTGTACGTAAAATTTTGTTACGTTTGCTTGATGCAGTCAAAAGTCTTGGTAAGTCGAAGTCATTCCTTAGTCATAGATATCAGTGAATATTAGTGGCTTAAAAAAATTCATTAATATTTGCAACTAATTAATGACTTCAAGAAAACTGTAGTTTTCATTAGATAGAGCTACTTTTATGAGATTTTAACAACACATTTTACAACATATTGGCGACCTGTCAAGCAATTTTTAGGCAGAAATATTGTGTCACTGCAAAGTTATACTTCATTTTCTATGCTGCATTAGTGTTACTAATGAGTTGTGATTCATTGTTTATGAAACTGGTGCCGCAGATATTTAGAATGTGCCAACAAATTTAATACTGGATCCGCATTTATTTTTTTCATGCAAAGAAACGAGTACCCGCAAAATGTGGTAGCAATAATTTCGGCGACTTTCCATTTTGTTACTAGTGTGTGTAATAGTCAGCTTAGGTTAAAGTCAGGAAAAGTGTGAAACATGATGAATTTGACAAGAGCATGCTCTTGACCGTTAAATGAGCAGTGTAAGTGTGACTACGTATTAATTGTGTGAATACGTAGCCTATCCCTGCACACGGCCACAGTATTGCGCGTAAGGCTGCCATCCCTAATTTGCATATTTTGTTAAATGTTCTGTCTGTGCTAGACTGGCTGAGTAGTGAGTGCGTATGGGTGGTTGTACTGTTATCGCACGGCCAGAAACGTGTATGCTTTATGTTTCATAATGCCTGTCCGTTACGTGACGGCTGACCATCTGTTATCTCGAATTTTTGCTAGTACTTTTATTGTTGGTACTATCAAATTTAACTCTATTGAGCAAGAACTTTGGTACTTTTGTTGTCTTCATCATGGTTACCCAAGTGCCGCTGCAGCCGTGCTAGATTGTCAGGTGCCACAGGCATGCTACTCGGTTGTTATGAACCAGGGCAGAGAGCCAACCGCTGATTGGTATGAACAGTCGGAAAATATCTACTGTGCCATATGGGTCCGCTTTTGCCTTACAAATAACCCATTCTTCAGGGTCGTCAGGGAATTTGCCTTCGTTCGCCACACTACCTACGTGTGCGTGAGCCGTTATAACTGGCTCTGGGATTCCGGTCGTTTGCGAGCGGTACCTTTTCCTTCCCTAGAGACAATATCTGCGGCCGGCTGACGTCCAGGCTCATGTCGTTAAATTTCTTTGTCGTTGGATAACAACTCTTTAACCAATTGATGACCTATTTACCCATTTTATCCTAAGCTGCACCCAGCCTAATTGAACGATGCTTGCCCTTAGCGACAGCCAGGGGAAATACATCTAAACGATTGGCGCCGGTCATGTAGTAGCCATAAGCGGGGGTACTTGTTCCACAATCATCGCCGCCGCTAACGCCCAACAGATCGACTTTGGCCAGTTTCGGGTTATCGTCACTCTTGCAGGATACAACGAACTTCAGCGCAGTGACTGGAGGCCCGGCTGCTTAGAACTTTCTCACTTCTTGGACCAACAACACATAGCAACCGTTATTGTTTCTCTACACTTCCTTTGCCGTCGGTCAGCCCGGCTCGAAAAATATAACACTTGGCTCTCGGTGTCTATTCGACAAACATTCATCATTATTTTTAATCCAGCCAACAAGAAGCGTTTGCCACACAACCTGACGGCAGTATCAACCACCAATTCCTGAATCGCGATGCCTCCACATCAGTCACGAAGGGGTCCGCCAGCCTTTCCGCCAGCAGAAACTTTTAGTTCCATCTCTTCGACTAGTCCCATTCCTGCCTGAAGCTGACCATCGATGCAGCTATTTTCGGGGATTGCAAACGCCTGACGCCTTGCCAATGACTCTGCAAAACTTTTGCACCGAACCCTTTGTTGTTACATTCTAGCTGCACTGGAATATGTTATTTTGCAGCAGTTTTCTATTATTTTGTTTGTTGCTGTTGAGCAGTATAGCTATTCATGTATATTAGTGCTAACTAGTTTGCCTCTGTTTAGTCTATTTAGTTCGTCTCTGTTTAGTTTGTTTAGCTGTAATAATTGTTTTTCTGGTTTGTTTTTTTTTATTTTATGTTTAGCATAACAAAGTTATTTTTGCCAAATGTATCTGTTTAGCATTCGCTATATTTCATTTATAGTAGCATTACTCTTTTTCAGTGTTTCTGTTTTGCATTTTTTTGTTGCTGTTTCGTATTTTTGATTTTGTTGCTTCATTGTTTTGTTTGGTATTGTGACTGTAGGCAACTTCCCTAAAGGGGGGAAAAGTGGCTACGTATTAATTGTATGCATACGTAGCCCAGCCCTGCACACGGCCACAGTATTGCGCGTAAGGCTGCCAAGCCTAATTTGCCTATTCTGTTAAATGTTCTGTCTGTGCTGGACAACCTGAGTAGTGAGTGCGTATGGGTGGTTGTACTGTTATCGCACGGCAAGTAAACGTGTTAGATTTCATGCAGTGTTTTGTTATACTTTTGGTGTAGCCCGTAGTCTAGTTGGCCTTGCCAGTTATTGGTGGGCCTTAGCAGCAGCTAATGACGGGGGCAGTAGCTATCATCGCCACCAGAGTGCTGTAGTAATTACACACTCATCCAGATCCCTAACGCTGGTTTCACTTAAGGGCTGAGTACAGGCACCTCCTTGTGAATAGCAAACAACATAAAACTTATTCTTGGAATTCCCAGATGTGCTTCAAAAATAAAGTGATTCAGAATGACCATTTGGCCGTCTTGTCAGTCCAGAAAGTCAAAACAGACAAATTTGTTTCAACACAATGAGATGACTTTGTGTAGCAACTACGGCATGTGGTTGGCGAAAAGTAGGCACTGAGTTAAACCACAGGTTATGAGCTAATCGTATAAAGCTACTAATTGGGGGGAAGACATTTTTGAAGCCACTCATTTATTTCTAATAGTGGGGACTCAATACGAGCCCACGAGCCTTTTGGCAGTAGACATTAAATGAATAAAATATTGTTACCTTTAATTCCTTGATATATGTAGCTCATAATCTGAGATTTTAACCTATTTGATTCAGCCGCTTCACAAATAAATGCGCGTCTGTTTTATTCTTGTTGGAGTTTCGGACTACCGTTGAATCCTGACACGCCAGCGCGGTTACAGCAGCAATGTCATATTCTGCTTTATTATGTAATTATGCTGACATCAGCATTATTATCGAAGAAGTCTGTATAAAAATAATAGCAAGGCTATATGTAACTTTCTTATCAATCGACGAACCTGAAACAGACATAAGACAAATATTAGCATCAATTTGCTAGAGTTGAGATTATAATCAAAATAGCACTTTCTTAGCATCACATACATACATCCCAAAACCACCGCCAACACAATGAGTACACATGTATGCCTATAGCATTCATTAGATGCAAACATGATGACTTATTCTTATTACTATTAGCGCACCTTGAATAAATCTGATACTAAAAACGCTAGAAACATTTATTGGTTAGAAATCTGTGTCAGATTACCAGTGGTATTTCGAGTGTATGAAAAACGAAGACAGCTAGACCGAGACTTATGTTGGCTACGAAGGCGACTCCGTACAGCTGGACGTATTGGGCGTAGAGGGAGTAGGAACCAGCCAGCCAGGAAAACACGTGCAGGGGAACCAGGAATAACAGGCCTTGCTGGTTCACGCTGAACAGGAACAAAAAAGTAGAAAAGTAGTGGAAAAGTGTTAAAAACGTAAAAAATTAGTGTAGATTAAAAAAGTATATACTTACGTTGAAAAGTTTAAAAGTTTACTAAAGTTTAAAACGACTGTTTTGAAAAAAAGGATAAATCTGTTTTTAAAATCTTTTTATCGGGTTTTTTTTTGGTTTAAAAATTTTTTAAATAAAAAAAGGTAGTTTTTTAAAGACCAGTAAGCTTTCACATAACCTTAATCAATAAGTAATAATAATCTCTAATCAATAATCAATAACAGTGAACTAATGCTTTAGCGTGGTTGTTTGAGTTTGACGCAGTGTTCTATTTAGGATCACGTGTAACATTTTGTTACTAAGCATCTTCTGTTAATCAAAATATAAATCTTACTGATTTGAAAACCACTTTTTGCCCAAAGTGAGCGGTAGTTTTTTGGAAGCTTTGGATTCCAAACCAGCGACATCAGCTAATATTAATGCCAGGCCTCCCGTAATGGCCACGGGCACTGTCGTATACCAATGAACGTGCTTTCCGAAATTAGTCCAGCAGCTAAAAAACATGTGTTGACTACAGCTAAGTCATTATTTGAAGACACTTTTCTTGTTTCGATAAATGTTTTTTATTTCAACCTTTTCAGCGTAATAATATACCCCTAAGCTGTTCGTGAAAAATTCGTAAATGCGCGAGTGAGGGGCACTCGCTTGCGCGAATTTGTGCCCCTTAATTTTGACTAGGACGACTGTATCATACTATTATGTGATAGAATCATTCTCAAACAATGTTGCTTTGATACGACATTATGCCGTTAATGGCTAACACCGATATAGCATACTAACCAGAATGCTAACTTACGAATAGAATGCAGCCAGATTATTGAAAGACAGCGAAGCGGCGATGGTTAGTGGCAAAGAAAGAGCTGAAAGCAAAAAACACAATTAACCAGCAAAAACATAACTCCAACGACGACTAATTTTAGCATTTTGAAATACATATATGCGTAACCACGTTTTTCGAGCACAAGGTCAAGCTTATTTTTGATAGATTTCGTAGCGGGAAGACTGGGAACAGCTCAAGATCAAAATTGATATCGGACGTAATTTTTAAACAAATCGTTCTCCTGCTTGATTTGTAGGGACTGTTCTACCTATTTCAGCTATATTCTTTGGCAATGAGTTCTGTCAGGAACTAAAGTCTGACTAAAAATTGCTGGAACTCGAGACAGAAACACGCGATACTGCAAGCATGATGAGTACGGCGAGTAGTCACCAAAATTACGCCACATGTTTTGTCTCAGGGTTTTGCATTTTCTGGTCAGACTTTAATTTTTAGCTAAATCGTGATTTCTTGTTTATCTGGTATAAACTGAGCATTGCCTGAATGCTTCGTATTCCTTCATGAATTCCGGGTCTACTGGTTGCAACTGTATCCGAATATGTACATATATGTGCTTGTGCAATCTGCCCTTACCTGTAGCCAAAACAAAACTACTGATTTTTTTAATCAATCCATCGGTATTCCTGATCCCTAATAAAATGGAATAAGTGTGGGCGCCTTCCAAAGCAAGCAGGACAAACAACGTCACCATAAAGTGTTGAATTATCAATTCCAGTACATTGCAGGCGGCCTAAACTGGGAAAATCTACAAATTTTAGGTTTATTTTTAATTTTAATTTTAATTTTAATTTTAATTCTACTTTCAATTTTAATGTTAATTTTAATTTTAATTTTAATTTTAATTTTAATTTTAATTTTAATTTTAATTTTAATTTTAAATTTTAATTTTAATTTTTTTAATTTTAATTTTAATTTTAGTTTTAATTTTAGTTTTAATTTCAATTTTAGTAATTATTTTTGTGTGCAAATTTGAAGCGAATTGGAGAACCTAAAATTTTCACTTTTACAGGTAGCCCCCCCCCTTAAGCCCGGTTCATACTCGTCCTTGTCCTTGTCCCTATTCCCTACTGTTTTGTCCCTAAGCGGTTTAAGAAGAACTGAACGGCCAAAATAGCCGTTATTTCCTGGCTGGCGCCGGAAATAAACCCCTTACTGCCCCGTGACCACGTGGACCGATCATATTGTTTATTGTTTATTGCGCGGAGCCTGTGGGACGGCTGAAAAATCAAATGAAACATTGCAACGCAACACATGAACAAAATGCATTAATACAGAAAATCCTTGGCACACTATAATTGTTAGTGATTGAATTTTTTTTAGAGGCTTGGAGTTTGCTGTCAAGTTGATCTTCGACGTCGCGGTCTTTGCTGGACTGACTTCGTCATCGGCCTTGTAGCATTACCAGCCAGTCTGATGCTCTCGCCCGATACACCGCCGTTGCTGCACCGGCACGAAAGCTATGAGTTCCTATTGCGGACGGATCAAGACCTAAGTTGCGGGCCATATTGCGAACGAAGGACAGCGTGGCCTTGTATGACAGGGGTTTGCCAGAGAGGCGAAACCCGTCTGGAGTAACTGTCTGGAATAGGAATGCATCAGGATCTTGTAGGCGACTAAGGAGGAGGTATCGCTGCAGCAGTGTGACGGGGCAAGCTATGGATGTATTCCCTGAGATATGCACGTTCTGTCCTTGCCTGAACCTGTCGTTCTTGGCTTGGGGAATGTGTATGACAACATGGGAATCGTCGGGGGCAATAACTAGGTGACGCAGTCGAATCGAGGATATTTATGAGAAACGGGAAAAGCCGGCAAATGACAAGACGCAGAAAAGAGCGTTACGCAGGTCAGGGAGGTTGGCCTACCCCCGGCGTAAGCGCTGACCTCTATGGTGTCGGACTGATGGCTGCTTTTCGAATGGGTGGTTTGCTCAGTATACGACGAAGGCCTGTTGATATTAAAACAACGGTGGGGTCGTTGGTTGGATTGTACAGGGGGCGACGGAGTGTGCCCATTTGATTGCAATTATAGTGACAATGACCGAAGGGGCAGATCGAGACGATTGGGCGTGACTGGTTAGGTAGGCCGCGATGATCCACGGTTGAGCTGGTATTGATTTGCTGACTTAAAATATTGATCGAGAGTGCAAGAAGAACCGCCGTAGTGCTAATAGATACGTCATCAGTGTTGTTGGTGCGATGCTTGTTAAGATGGCTTACACTATGTTTGCCATTGAGGGCCTTGAGAACCCGCTGCACACCATAGCGGGTATCCAAGATGATTGTCTTAGAAGATCTAAACAAGGTCTATACATTTATAAATATATGTTTTTTTCAAGTGACTACATACTTCAAGTGTGGGAGGGGTGGTCGGATGGTTATGAAGTATTGAAACGCAGTGGTACAGCCGTCCTACACAAAAACGACCTGCTGAATGATTGTGCCGTCGATTCTGTGCAAAAAACGACAAACTAATTTACATGTTGATCGGTCCACATGGTCACGTGATCACTAAGTACGTATTTTTTCACATTAGGTCCCTTCTAGACAATGTACCATTAATTAGTTCAAACGTTTGTATTTAACAACTTCTCACAGCAGCTGACCGAAATTTGTCTTTTTCCCTGTTTGTGATTCCTAAGGAACAGGTATAAACACTGCCTTAGGCAACAACTGACGATGTAATGAAACATAGTAGAAACTCACTCTACTGTAATTTTGCTGGCCCGAGACCAAAATAAGCGCGTGAATGAGCATTAGAGAGGCGTCCTGGCAAAAATGAAGAAACCCCTCGTAAGATGCGTTCCTGAAATGACATATTTACTGTGGCCGATATCTGTGGTGTCCTGTTTTAATCCTCCTTAATCCACATGGGTTTACTCGATTAATTTACTGGATTAGCCGGACTAACTCAGCCGTGTATTTTAAAATTTTACCATATAGGTCAACCTACCTTGTAGTTTATACGACTTTTTCGAAAACCAACCACAAGCACTACTCTGCAAAATGTGCCCATAGAAAGCACTTTGGCTTAGTTTCTTTTCGTTTTCAGAATTCAGTTTTTATGGTGTTTTATGTATTTAGTGACGTTAGCGCAAATTTTCGGTAGATGTCGCGTGTAAGCGTACACAGAACACGGGAATTTTACTTCCTCCCCAAGCGAACTCTAAACAATATTCCAGTGTAAACCGACATATGATAAAATGACCTCGTGATAATCAATCCAAACATGGTCACGGAGACAATTCCCAACAACCAGGTGCAACCGATAAACTGCAAAGTCCGAGCGATAATGGCTTTCACACCGGTCATACGTTCGGGCATAGGAGGCTGGTGCTGTAAAAAATTGATGCATGATGTAGTGCACAAAAACAATACGTACAAACACGCTGCAACAGATAAAAATATTCTAAAAGTTGACAAAAACGCTGGAAAAGAATCCTAATCATCACAAGTAGAGCATGTATTTTGTCGCAAAAATCTTTTTGTTCATGTTAAAGTTCAAGCTCAAGATCTTTACGGTAATAATTGGTCAAGTTTTCGTTAAAAAGGTGAATTTAGCAAGTGGTTCACTTGATTCCTGAAAATAGTATTTGCGTACTATATTTTCTGATCCCAGTGGTGATCTTTTTGCCTCAACGTGTCGACGTCTCCACCAAGCAATTATGCTTGGATGACTATGTATAAAACGTTTAGAAAAGACAGGGGTGTTAACACAGGTGGTGGTTTAGCTGCGTAATACAAAACAAGCCCGTTTCGCGAGTACAGTTAAATTAATTTTGGATAGAATTCGTTGCGACATGCTTACAGTGCTGAGGATATTCTTCGAATATTAAACGCGGCAGCAAAATACTTTAAAGCGATTTGTAACTAAACATGAAAACTCTCAGATTAGTCCGCATTGTCAGCGCTAAACTTTAAAAATGATGCCATATCAGGAAAACTAATTATGCACTCTTGATATAGTACAATTTAACTTATAAATCTGCACATGCAGTTTCAGCTAATGAGTTTTAACTTGCGTTTGCGGGTGCCGCAATAGCGATTTTTTCGGTTCAATATGGGTTTCCTAAATTACGTACATATTATCATACATGTACACGGAACCTATCCCCCTATATCCCCCAAACCTAGGGGGGGTCAAAATTGAACGCTCTTTCGATTAGGCTAGGTTAGAAGTTTTTATGTAAGCTTTAGCTAGAAATCAAACTTTGTCTAAAAATTAAACTTTACATGAAATTTTTTGCGCAAAATTGGATTTAGGCAAAAATACTGAATTAAATGAAGACCTGCTGCTACCATTGAATGAGCAATTTCTAAGCTACTAAATGCTGAAAAAATTTTGTAAATCGGTTCAGGCTTTGAAAAGTTACAAAACTATTTCTGAAGCTATCAGGACCAGGCTGATTGAAGCGTTACAGCACAAGTACGTTTCAGTACAAATTCCGAGCTATAGCTGCGAAATTTTTTAAAATATGAAGCTAGTTGGGGTTTTTAGTGCGGTAAAAATATTTCTGATGCTTCTTAGCAGGTTTTTCCTTCAATTTAGGCCTCAGGCTTAGGCTTAGGCTTAGTGCTTAACTCCAATACTGCTATATTTTGGTGCGCAATGGTGGCGGGAAAGTAGCTGCTCTTGCTTTGGCTTACCACCCACTTTACAGCTGTCAGAACTAGGTGAAATTTAAGAATTTATATAACACATTCGTAACGAATCACCAGGTCATCTGGCACTTACATCATAATCAATGTCATCACAAGTGGCGGAAATGCCCGGCAAGTGTATATTAGGTCTTCCTTCGATCACAAACTTCTCCAAGATTGCACACAACTTTTTTTGGCGCCAAATTGCCACTGCCGGCGTCATTTCTTTGGGTATGGTTCCGGTGAATGGCGTCAATTTGGTTCCGTCCAAATCGAAAGTTATCCGTCCCATATAGTATCCGGCAGCAAAAATAGGGTCTTTAACACCGTAGCCAACTTTGAGGTAGAAGATACTCTAAAACAGTGCAATGGGACAAGAGTACATACAACAATATTGGAAATACCAACATTTTCTGTGCTCTTGGTTGCAGAAGATGGAAGCAGGAAGGTTCAGGCAGCAATGTAAATTCAGTATTGTCAGTTTTAAATGAAAATGCCTCCGACGTATTGGATGATGACAAGTGCTTTTTTACTTGTTCATTTGCCAAGCAATTTCAAACTTCCTGCTCTCAGCCCCTGTTTTTTAAAAAAAAAAAATTTTGCCAAGTTTCACCATGAATCCTTATCTTAGCGAGGGCATTAAGCTTGGCGTCTGGCCTCGAAATTCGGACGCCACGAGGCATTTTTATTTGAAACAGTATCATATGCTTTTCTATGCCTACCACCACATGACTGCCACGCATTCACACAGCAAAGGGGCTTACAATATTGCATGGCCCATAATTGTCCTCCCGATTCGTTGACGTCGACGTTATGACATGTACGGTGGATGGCGATGATTGCTTAGCTTGAGCCGTGACAACTTTTTGGGTTGTAGTTTTCGTTATTGCTGTTGTTGCTGTCGCTGCGGTTATTGCTGTTGTTGTTGTTGCTGCTGCTACTGTCGTTGTTGTGATTGCTCGTGGTGGCATAATTGCTGCTGTAGTGTCCGCTGAAACAAAAACTACGACTATGAGATAGTTTTAAAACTTCTGAATAACCTTTAAGGGTTTCTGTTTAGTTGATGTTCCTTTAAGAATAGTGTTGCTTGAGTCACTTCTTAGTTGATGCTCCTTAAAGGATAGTGTTGCTTAAAACAATATACTCTTTGCCAATAAGCAAAAAACTGTTGGACAGTTACTGCTTATCAAATAACAAGCTTACGTCGCGCATAGGTAAAGGACTAAAGCCCACAAACGCCGACTTTTTATGCAAGGTTAGTACATGAGCTTGTGAGAAAAACTTATGCTAGGTACACACCGTTTGCGCATTGGTATGTATTAGGGCAATATATACTCAAAATGTAAATAGAACTTGTGAGTTGCAAAGTTCAAATTAAACGTTTTCGAAACTGCCGAAAAAGTTATCATGAAACAAAAAAGAATATAATAAATAATAATTAATATTTACTAAAAATAAAATATATTTTGATAGCAGAATTTGTAAATACCTAGTCGTGAAAGTGCACATACAAAGTTTGTATTTCAAACTTCATTTAAGAAGTTTGACTATGTGGGCTTAATTTGAGTGTTAGTGCATCAAAAGTAGACAAAAATACAAACACAAATGACAACAAAAACATTACGTACTGAATACTTTAAATCAAAATATTTTTCATACATGTCATATTGGTTGTAAAGATTACAAACGTTATTTTTCAGAACGCACAATAGTCACATACGTTAGAAAAAGTTAAAAACTTTAGTATTAAAATTTTAGTAACGTTGCCAACTATTTGTTTCCTTACGTTCAATTTGCAGCTGGCACATGTACCGATACCCTTCTTGTGGCTCACATGAAACGTCTTTCATCCCGCCACCGTCGACAACCAAACAGTCATCGTAATTTGACTGATCTTTCGGATATCCCGAAGCAAAAAATAGATTTTCACCAGGTCTACAATTAGAAAACATTGTTTCTACAACAGTGAAAAAGTGAATAAAAGCAAAATTTTGATATTATTGTCATTTTTAAATAGTGACAACAGATATTTAATCATGCATTGATTCATATATGCTGAAATAGCTTTCCACCAGGTCGCTAACGGTTAAGAATGCGAAGTCCCAAAATTTGAAAAATGAATAAAATGAAGCTGTTGTGTATTGAATAATGAAATTTTGAGTCCACTGTCATCAAAAAGAACCCAATCTGTGGTCAAAACACAAACAAGACTAGAATTTTTTACACATGTAATACGATTTTGTTATTTTCTAGTTACTGTACTTAATTTATTGATTACATGTATACTAACACGTGTTTTACTGCACTGAAAATACACTCAAAAATAAACGACCAAAATATACAACCAAAAAATTATTGAATTTACTCATATTAACTTTGCACAAGTGTCTTAATTCAAGGTATACATTAACCGCGCTCAACTTCTACGCCAGCAGTTAAAACTATTTCTTACACTAGGTGTTTATTTCTGTTATCGTGTTTATAAAATTTGTTGAGATTCATTTTTCCATCAGGTGTTGTATCTACTCCATCAATCCATACCTCACCGTAGTCTTTACTGTTTCTGAAACAATCACAAACAATTTTTATGTGCAGGATACTTTGGTTTCAAAATTTCATTCACCAAGCCATTTGGAACAAATAGAAATTTGGATTCAAGTTTCCTTATCTACAAACGTTTCTGATTTACAAAGTTCTAGTTAAATTAGAAAAGTTGTCATTTTTAAGAATGCTTCCGCTTAAAGCGGCTTATAGCGGCTTTACCTTAAGGTGGCGCTCAGGGGAACCGATTTTGGCGTTTAATTTTTTTCAGCGGCATTTTTGACCATAATGTCTTGAAGGAAAGTTGTTCAAAATGAAAATAGGTTTCATTTGATGTGCATATTGTGATAAAAAAATTTTTAATTTTTTGGACAATTTTGTAGCCGTAGCAAAAAAATTTTTGTTTCCATATAAAATGATTACTCATATTATTGAAATATGCGGTTTCTTAGCTTTAAATTGATGTATTAAACTTAATAATACGTTGAAGTTTTGCTGAGTTATTTAGCCGTGAAAATAGCAAATCCAAAACCTACAAAGCTGATATATAAATCTTCGAAAATGTCAAATTTTTGATTTAATTTCTTAAAAAATTGAGTATAGCTTTTGGTAACTTTTTCAACGGAAATATGCAGTCCTAGGAAAGGTCTAATTTTTGAAAAAGTGAAACGTGTGGGCAAACCCTACATTTTTGCGTAGCCAAATCGACAACTTTTTTTGGACCTGGGTCCCAGCTGCCGTTTGCGATTGAGTTGAAAATTTGCACAATGAAAGAAAGAATATAAATGCAGACGTGAAAGTTTTTCGATTTTCAAAGTTTGGCCCGCAGCACTTTTTGTAGTCGCTCAAACACGACTGATTTTTGAAAAATCGATTTTTTGCAAAATCAAAAATAAAAATGAAAAATCGAAAATCAATCACGTCTAGATTTTTGAGAGATCTTTCTATTGATACCAAGATCATCAAAATCGGTTGAAGTTTCGCTGAGCTAGGTCAAAAACAAAATTAGTGTGCATAGGAAATTCGACATGGTCATAAAATTTGACATTCACATTAAAGTGCTGAACTGTATTGTAAATAGGTTTTTTGATGTCTCTTTGATATACAATTAAAGTGGTATTGTTATTTATTGCATGAGCTGAGCGCCAAACATGAGTTTTGTTGCTGAGCGCTACCTTAAATTTTGAAAGTGGTGAAACTGAGACGCGTTTTTAAACCAAGGCAGGTCCGCTGATAACGCATGGCAATGGTTGTAAGGATTTTCTATGGTACCCTTTTTGTTGTAGCCTGTCGTATAGCAAGCCCCCATCTGTTCACCCCAGTTTGGGGGACAGCCATTAGCTAAAATCAAGAACACAAAATAGGGCAGACTGTGACATCGTATGTACTGTGTATTTTCTTCCGCTGAAATAAACAATAACACTTTCTAATGCAGCATTTTAGAATGGGGGCACGCCCATTCTAGACTAAAGAGTTGTCGTCCATTTAGGCGAGACCATTTTATTTTCTTGACAACTCCAGGTGAAAAAAAATCAAAGCATTCTGCGTTGTCGCAAGATGCAGAAAATTTTACTAAAGAAACTGAAGTTGCAGATTTAAAGCATTTTATGTGGATAAGATTTTCCTTAATTCCTTCTATTCACAATAAAACGGCGCTATGGTGAAAACCTCAACACCAAACTTTCCAATACACACATAATCAAAAACATATGCTCAATTTACGCCATTTTTTCGGGCATTTGAGAAAATTGACTGGGGCCGGGTCCGTCATCTCTCGAGACTGCGAATCTAAAACAACAACAACAACAGCAACAACAACAACAACAACAACAACAACAACAACAACAACAACAACAACAACAACAACAACAACAACAACCACAAAAACAACATCACAAAATGACGACAAAATATTCATTTATGTGTAGTTTTTCATTGAAACCTTTAGTCATGGTTTTTAAAAAAACACTCGTTAAACAAAGCTATGTCACATACTAAACAAAAGTTCAACGATAACATAAGTACATAATAGTGTTTCAGTGAGACACTCTTCAGCCTGTCTGTGTTCAAGCGCAAGCAGATGCGCTTGTCAGTTTCAGCCTACTTGTTTAAGTTTTCTTAAAAAAGTATACGGCCAGTCAAACGCCAGCTGTCGTTCTGATGTGAAACCACGAACTAAGGGGCCTTTGGAATTAAGGCTCAAAAGCGAAGGGCTTAGAGGCAAAATGACGGTACTCCCGAGAGCAAGTGAAACGTGGCTTATCGATTGAAAACCTCATCAAATTACCAAAGTTTTATTACAAGCCAGAAACAATATGATAACAAGCAGAGAAGAAAACAAATAGAAACCTAACTCATACTCAATCCATGCAGTGACGAGCACCATTCAGCACTCAAGCGCCCATTTCAACCAATGCGGCATATCTAGTCTAAACACGCGTAGGCTAAGTGTCTGATTGGAGCACAATGCACAGCTGTTCGCTTTTGATTGGCCATATATGTATTTGTTTAACAAAAACCCATAAAAAACTAAGCTTAAAAGTCGAGCGCATTTACATGTGTTTAAAATTTGAATAGAGGAGCTAGTAAGGAGCTAAGGAGCTAAGGAGCTAAGTTTTTAATACTAAGGAGCTTAGTTATGTTGCGATATTGCTCAAATGTAAACTCACTTGAGCAAGCGCATACGCGTCTGGTTGATGGCTGAGGCGTTACTGCGCATGCTGCAATGATTTCCTTTTTCGCCAGATATCCTTCGCAGAATCGTTCGTCATTGACTTTCTTTATATACGGGGCAGTTGCGTGAGATAACCACGGATTTCCGGTTGTGCAACACTCTCCAGCTTGTACGATGAGGTTGTTGAAAATGGGGGCGAAATACTCTCTATTAAACTCCCTCAAATCTGCTAAGTGACAGACTTCGTTTATGGTTTCACAGGCCTCAGTGCAAGATTGCCCATCCTTGCCAAGCACAAACACTAGAGTACTCCAATTGCTGTTAAGCGCTGTGTTATATACCACCAATGGTTGCTGTGAGATAGCTAAAACATAATAGCAATAAATATTTGTATATTTGGACTTATTTATACAGATTTTTTAACTTATTTGTTGAATATATTTGCACATATTTGCTAAAAAACTAATAATTAACCAAACCGAATTAACATACCTCGATTAAAAATCACATGAAGGAAAATTAGCAACGACTGCCATGGGTGCATTGTTCTGTCAAAGTTTCAAAAGGACTCAGTCATTCATTCAAGAGCTAAAAATGTCACACAACTTTACCATCGCTACCGCTACTACAGTAACCGTTAAACTGGCTAAGAAATAAGATAAGGTATTGTTAACGACTGTTGGATAATCATTTATTTATGTCTTGCTGCTATAATCTCTAAAACTCTTGCTAAAACTAGCTGCATAGTCTATCAACTGACAAAACCATGATTTGCGCCAGCAAAATTATCTACTAAAAAGGTGGCCTTCAAGTTAAACGCATATAGACAGTTTTTAAATAACTTAGGTGTTAAGACGCATATTCTGTAAGAATAGACCTCTGTGACATCCCAAGAGACGTGAAAAAACAATACCAGTTACAACTGCAAAAACGTTTAGAATCAAAAAAGAGTAGACATTTATAATTTTACTATCACATATAGGTAGTTTCGTTAATTTTTATCAATTTTGGTAAGTTTTTTCATAGTCAAAAATGAAAATTAAAAAACTTTTGACGTAAAGATTTTTTAATTATCTTTAGGCGATATCAAGAGCATTGAAATCGGTTGAGACTTCACTGAGCTAGGTCAAAAATAAAAGTAGTGTGAATAGGAAATTTGAAATAGTCATGAAATTTGACACATTCACATTAAAGTGCGGAATAATATTGTAAATGTTTTTCCTGTTGGGCCACAGCCCAACAGGTCTTTAATTTTGATTCTGGCACGTTAACGTACTGTTAGCGTCAAATTGTTTGTGTGCGGACGCGGAGTATGTTTTACACGCCTTCTATCGTAGCTGTGCTTTTGGAGAGTTCCTTTTTTAGCTGGTCTCACTAAAATGCCTTGTATTTTCACTGTGTTGCTGAGATCGGGGCTGTTGTTGAGAATGTAAATCGAAATGCAAAAACTGCCAAAAAGTGATCCATTTAGAATCGAACGTATGGCCGCATGGTTAAGAATCTATCAAACTAACCACTCGACCACACAGATCAGTACAGTCTCGAGACTTCACTAGAAGCATATAAGATATTAATAATATAAATGTAAATTATCCAAAGCAAATTGATAATTAATAAATACGGCGTATAGATCCTTGTTTGCAAAATTGTAACATTTAGGACAAATTCGCTCTTGGGAAATTTTGTAAAAAGTTGACACTGGTCCACAGCGTTAAATTACTGGTACCTAAAATAATCAACGACAACTAAACGAACTTTCACCAATGGTCTCCGTGACGCAGAGTACTAGCGCATTGGTTTTGTAACCAGAAATTTGCTGGAGCCCAGCCGGAGACTTTTTTAAATTTTACGCAATATTCGCTCAAGTCGATTAGCTGTTAACTGCTTGTCAGCAATAACTTATTTTACGTCTTGACCCAGTATCCATTGTGCACTTTGTACAAACTCTAAAATGGTTTTTAAAGAAGACGTTTTGTATGGAAGATAAATCAAGTAAGTAAGTTAGTTAATGTTGTAGCTGGCCCAACAGGTTTACAATGGCCTCTGGCCAATGTACTTAAAAATAAATGCTTGATGCTTACTGAATGCTTTTGCCGCAGATTGGGCTTGTTTGAGCCCACTTTGATATTACATTAAGGTGGTATTGCTATAGTGCATGAGCTTAGTTACAAGCATGACTGTTTTTACTGAGCTCTACCTTAACAGTGAAAAAGGTTCTAGTATTTTTCAGACCTTTCTTCAAACTCACATTACAATTTACAATCACACTTTGTTTTGCGGATACTCTAAAAAAGTAGAACTGTACATTAATCATAAAAACAAACCCAAAGCATACCGAAAACGGTAGGTAGGTATTTTGGAACTTCAATATAGCTGGTAACTAGCTGTAACTACGTAATTGCAAACAGTGTGTCAGGAAAGTCTTGACTTCTTGAGGGTTAATTTCAGTGAAGTTTTTTGTATGTCAAAACGCTCGGGTCAAATTAAAATTTTACGATCATTTCAGGAGAGCTTTTGTCTTACATTCTCGAATGTCACTGCAAACCTATTTTTTTTTATTTCTACGTAACTGCCCCGGGGAAGCTATGTACCTAAAGCCCGGTTCATAATTGTCCTTAAGGACACAGAGACAGGGACAAGGACAAAATTTCGGTCAGCTGTCGTGAACCCAAAATAGCAGCGTTGTGTACTATCTAGTCACAAAAAGCCCCAACTTGATAAAATAAATTATTCATAATTGCCGTTTCAAATAGTTGGTTGCAGATCAGTGTCTGGCCTACTGTCTATGCACTTATGAAATCGGTTTGACTCTGTTAGGAAAACCCGCAACTCTTGCATGATGGCATACATGCCTTTGTTAAAACTATCAGTACAAAAATTTAAATTATATCAGCTTTGACTTCGAAATATGTTCACAATTCACCAGTTTTGGCTGTGTGGAAAGCTTTGAATCAAGTCAGCCGTAAAAGTGTGTAGTAAGTAGTATGTAGTATTTACTACTACTACTACTACTACTACTATTACTACTACTAGTACTACTACTACTACTAGTACTACTACTACTACTACTATGTACTACTACTACAATAATAAGTAGCTGAGTCAAAATAAAGTTTCGCGTCATTTTTCACGTAAAAAATTTTCCTAAACAATAATTTGTCTAAAGTAACGGAAATCTGAAGATGATGATTATGTGAGTTTTTTTGGAAATCGAAAACGAAATTGCCATTTCGAATAATCATAGGTTGATGCAGACGAAAATCTTTACAATAAATTACACTGTTTGAACCTAATGCTGAGTTTTAATTGGCTGTTTCAATAAACTGCCGTTTTGTAATTCTGTGAGATTATTATTGCCCTTTCGTTTCACCAAATGTGACCAACATACCTGCTACTCACAGAAACAAAATTGCATTCGCTTGGAGGTGAAAAATTTTGCAGACGTCTATTATAATTCGAATGAGGACCTTTTTGTCTGTATTTATTCTGTTTAGACGTTTTGCTGCCGCGAACCTGACAAGTCTACCCTTCTAGGCACAGCAGTCCGACAGTACTTGGTTGACTGAAAGTTTTGGGTTGTTTTTGAAATGTTGCTCTTCAGTAAATAAAAGATTACATTTATTCGGCCAATTTGCTAAAATTTAGCGCAAAATTTCTAAAATGCATAAAAATTAGTTTAGCGGTGTTATGAATAAGTTGCACATGCATATTAACATAACAAAATACTAAAGCTGGGTAAATAATTTCGAATATCAACACAGGAGCAGAGGTACTGTAGCGTTTTTCTTGCACTTTATTTGAATACCGTATTTCCACTAACAAATATTAATTTTCTATGCCCTGTCTAGTGTGTACTAACTTTTTACTCGTGCATTCTGCGCTACTGTGAATGATTTTAGCATAGTATGTTCCATATGGAGTGTTATGCTGGGTTTAAATAAATAAACATAAACATAAACATACATTTAAGGTGCATCTTGACCGTTACCATTTATATAAAAGAGTACCCAATGAAATATTAAACTTTAAAACGAATTGAAATGAGAGTTATTAAAATAAGTTCCATGAATCATTGTTACATCAATATCTAATGTAAGACACATAAGTGTTCGTGACTTAATGTAACTCCTCAGATCCCATATTTCGATGACCACTTCTAAGTCTAAAGCTAAGAATTGAATACATAAGCTAAGTATTTAGGACGCCTAAGGGTCGATTCACACTCACATCAGCATGTTCGTTCAGCCGGCAGTATCACTAAATATTCACGTCACAGTTTTATTACAGCCACAGTGATTATCTAGTAATTTTGCCGGCTATACGGACATACGGCTGTAAGCATGAATCGGACTTAATCCGACAACGAAATGAACCCTACACAGTATTATCTCAGTCTCTATGTACAGTACAATTCATTATATACTTTTAGCTCCACCTATATTAATGTCTCTCAACCAATCGTCCAATCACAATTGCCCAGCGGCCATGGCCAGCCAATCACGTGCGATTCTGCGCCGCATGCTGCCGAATCACGTGATATGGTCCACAGCCGGTTTTCTGGGCACACTAGCCAGTATTTTTGTGCTTTGTGTGGTGCTGAAAAATTGGCGATCCCACGGTGTGAAATCATCCCACTACGTCAATGTGGTCAATTTGGCGCTGGCATATTTCCTATACGCAGGTGCTGTCTTTGGACAAGCCATCAAACGCGCTGGGTTGCTTTTGCTCGATTTAGACGAAGTTTCCAGTCCACTTCGCTGTTTTCTGGACAAAAATTTGGCATCTTTCGGGTCGATAATGGTGTCTATTTTCACCCTAAATATGGCCGCGTTTCGAGTTTCGGCTCTGATCTGCCCGCTGATTTTCAAAAAACACGTTACCATCGGCTTCACAATAAAGTGGAGCCTTTTTCTCTGGCTTGTCTGTAGCGCCCTAAACAGTACCATGGTATTTACTCTCAATCCGGACAAGTGTATTCCCGCTTGTCTATGGCGGTTTGTGTTTATGCCCATTGGAGATGTTCTGCACACTACGGTCAAGTTGGTTATTTCAAGCTTGGCCATAATTGCTTGTGCGTTTTTGACGACAGTCTTTATTTTACGTCACTACCGACTTGGTTTCACAAATGTGGATTTCAAAGCTTCGCGCACAACTCTGCTGATAGCGGCCAATTTTTTGTGTTTTTGGCTTGTGCCTGAGTTTGCCATTTATATGGTTAATCTGAGCTCCAATGGTTTGGCGGCAAAAATGCTGCTGAGCAACGTTCCGCCAATTAATGTTATGGCCGCTGTCACTGATGTTGTGATTTACTATTGCTCCGATAAGTCGATTCGAAAAGCCATTGCTAGAAAATGCGACCAAGAGACCACTCAAGTTACTCAAGTGAAAAGTAAAGTGAGTATTACTGAAGCGAAAAATAAATTCAGTATTCGAAATGCCGCTTAAATTCATTGGGACGTCGTTTTGCTAAGAAGTTCTTCTCCTCTAAAAAGTTAATCAACAACAACCAAGATAAACATTGTGTAACTTACAGTAATGAATATTGATTTAAGTATTTAATTTGATTGCAAGTATCAAGAGTACAGAATAGGAAGAGTATGACACTCTTCCCCCTCAAAACCGTACATGAACGGGTTATTTCGCGCTCCGCATTGGACGCTCGCCCGTAGGCATAATAGCAAGAGTGTCATACTCTTCCTATTATGTACTCTTGTAAGTATTTATTGCGCGTTCAGTGTTTCATAGTACATTTGTCAATTCTGTGGTAAAATTGTGGTCCTTTCAAGCCCGGTTCATACTTCGTGCTTTAGTTCTTAGCACTTTAGTGCTAAAGCACTTGTGCTTTAGGACAGTTTTTGTGCTTTTGTGTTCAAGGACAAAATTAGTGCTTTCGCCTTGTGCTTTTCTGTTTGTGCTTTAGTGCTTTTCTCAGTGTGCTTTGTGACATAAAATTTCAGTGCTTTTCTCTTTGTGTTGATGTTTGGTGCTTTAGTGCTTTCATTGTGCTTTAGTGCTTTTGTGCTTGGCACAGTCAGTTCATACTTGAAAGGACAAAAGCACAAAGTCACGAGTTTGTATTTTAATTCCGATTGGACAATATTTTGTCAGTGTTTTATGCAGTTAATTCAATAAATGATAATAAATTAGTTAAATTCAATAAATAAATTTCTGTGTGATTAAAATTTGATAATCTTACCGTTATGTTAGTTTATCGACAGAGATTTTAAACTTTTCCTTTAATTTTAGTTTATTTCTGCAGTTGCGGTCAACAGTTTAAATTTAAACTAATACTTGTGAAAATGCATAAAAAATTCTGAACTCAGCAGCTAAATTTTAATTTTGGATAAATAGTAAACCAAACTTTGCCACTAAGCAAAATAACTTGCAACCGTGTTTACCACTGGTTTTAGGAAATGGATCCTGAATTACTGCCAGTATTTGCAGCCGCTTCTGCATGCGTATTGATTAAACGTCGACGCCGTCGGCGATTACGACGGTACTCTATGCACCTAATTAATACGTTGCTACCAAAATTTTAAACTTAAACTTTAAAACTTTAAATCTTAAACCACAAATATAAACATATATACATAAAACAGAGCTATAATGACATAAAAAACTGCCCAATCCAAATTCAAACGTAATTTTGATTGGCTAAGCACTAAAGCACAGTTTGAAAACATGAACATTGCCCATGTTTTCAAAGCACGTCCTAAGCACCTCGAACAGAGACATTTGAGTGCTTAAGCACTAAAGCACAAAGCGCGAAGTATGAACCGAGAAAGCACAAGTGCTAAAGCACTAATGTGCTAAAGCACTAAAGCACGAAGTATAAACCTCGAAAGCACTAAAGCACAAGCAAAAGCACTAAAGCACTATAGCACGAAGTATGAACCGGAAAGCACAAATCTGAAAGCACAAAGCACAAAAGGACGAAGTATGAACCGGGCCTTAGGAGACAATTGTTTGTCTTGCCTTTCATGGCTTTTTTGTAAAATTTGTGGCTTTTTTCAATCTTCTGAGCAGTTATTTATAGCTATTAGTGCTCATGATTAGCTATTGTTATGACTTATTGGCTGGGATTCGCAAAGCCTGTTTAACTGAGTCAGCCTAACTCAAATACGAGATAGTATGAAAAAGGGTTTAATACGATGTTCTATTTCATTTGAGTACAACGTTGTAGAACGATTGTAAAGTCAGACACAGCTTTTGTGAATTGTATGTATGTATGTAGATTTGATTTTGGGTGGCAATAAACTTTCACAGCTTCAAACTTGTTTAAACTATTGCCACATTTTGTCTGTGCGACACTGCTTTTGAGGCCCAATCTTTAACCGACTAAACAAAATCAACAGATTTTAGTTAAAATTTTAGGAATGGGTAACGTGCTAAACTGTTTTAGAATACTTTCATAAATAAAATAAAATAAATAGTAAAATAAATACATTTTAGTATAACTCCAGAGCTATTTCTGAATCGCCATGTGGCTAAACAAATTCCTTGTCCCCTTAACAATAGCTTGCGCCTTTGAGTCAGCTTAATCTGACTCAAAAGTAGCGTGCTAAAAGTTAAGTGAGACTATAAAGTCTGACCAAAAATTTGTGGACCCTGAGACAAAAAGAAACACGCGATTTCATTACGAAAAGAACGCATTGAAGGCATCAAGACAATAGTGCAGTGATAACTGAGTGATTACAAAAATCACACCACCATGTTTAGTATCGGAGTTCAGCAATTCCTGGTGAGGCTTAAGTCCGGAGTTTCAGTTGTAAACCGTTGAGTTGTCTATACTGCTATAAAGCCGTTTAAGGTGGTAGTGCGCCAAGGCAGTTTTGCTCCTAGGTCGTGAAAAGAGAGCTTGTTGCTTTGAAATTGTACGTTCACTTAGAAACTAGTCCAATGCGGCATGGAGCCAAATGCTTACTGCCAGACTCGTAATTTTGCGGGCTGAGCGGACAAACAGCAGTAAGTATGAATCGAACCTAATAACGCAGTTTTAATCAAAAAGGCCTCAAAACTATTATTAATATTAACTACTCATTACTTATTGCTGGTTATTGACATACCTATTACTGATTACAGATGTACAGAATTACAGATATTCAACCCAAAATACAAGAGTGTCATTTAAAATTCACCTTTATTCAACAGATTAAAAAAGTTTCAAAATGAGACTACCAAGTCAAATAATGTTTTAACTTGCTAGAATAATGCACAACAATATTATACAATTGCTACAATAGAAACGGTCGTCACACAATACAGTGAATAACACTATAAACAACTATTGTTTATCCAAACACTTTGTTGTAGAAAAACAAGAGCATCCTCACGAGTTTTCGTAACCACTGGCGTACCTGAAATTAAAAATGGGACTGCAACAAGCTCTTCTGCTGAGTGAGTAGTGGATATTACATAGGTAAACTATTTAAAATATAGAGTGTCTAGGTCTATTCTACAAGAAATCTAAAACATAAACTCGTTAATTTGCTCTACTATGAGATGAGTTACTGAACAAACAAATTCTAATCTCATCCATTAACTGTTAAATTAAAGTCTGACCAAAAATGCTGGATCTTGAGACAAAAATAACACGCGATTTCATTACGAAAAGAACTATTTAATTTCTATCATTCAAAGTACAGCGTGTAGTCACAAAAATTGTGCCACCTGTTTTGTCTCAGGGTCAGAGTTCAGAAATTTACGGTCGCACTTTAGTTAGATCGTTGAAAATCCAATTGAGAACATGGCAATTACATAAACATGTACCACTCGTACTGGAACTTAGTGAAAAAATCTACAAATACATACAATGGGAATTTCAAGCGTATGAAAAATGAAAGAAGTCCATCCGAGTAGTAAATTGGCGACTAAAGCGATGCAGTAAATTTGTACGTATTGGGCGTAGAGAGCCAGGGCCCCGGTCAGCCAAGCGAATAGGTTCAGTGGCACTAACAAGACGGTTCCGGCACAGTTGATGCTGAAATAAAAATAAATAAAAATAAATACAAAAGAAGTTGATATGTAGATACTACATATATGTAGCATATATGTACTTTGTGCCTAGCACGGTCAAGAGTGCTCTCATGTAATTGTATGCACACACGCAGTGCCACGCAAGAGGGTTTCCTCGCGCATTCAAATGTAATGAGAATAAGCTCGAGCGTGCTATAAAGTACTTGTATGAGGACTTGAAATCACACCAAAACGAAAACAAAAAATTCGAAGAAAAAATTTCAAAAAAAAATCCGAGATAGTGGGAATTGAACCCACGACCTTCTGATTAACAGTCAAGCGCTTAACCAGTAGGGTACGGCTCCGCCGGATTGAGTGGACTAAAATTCGCCTCCCCCGCCCGTAAAAAAACATAAGTATGTAAAACTTGCTGGTTTGATGTCCATTTGTGTTTTGTGAGGAGGGGCCATCTTTTTCGCAGCGTTTGCCGAGTCTCCACTCCTACGGCTTCGATCAAAACAACAGACGCCGATCCCAGCAACACCACTGGAACGGTCGAAATCAGTCGAACATCTCGGCCGAAATTAGTCCAACATCTGTAAAAAGTCTAATAATTTGGGCTGTTTCGGTGCGGCATATTTAGTTATATTTTAGTGGAATGGAACAAATGATGGTCAAGAAAACAATTGATTTGATTTGATTTGATTTTGACTTGATTTGATGCTCGTTTTACTGAAACTGCATTATGAGGAACTGTGATGCTGTTTTAAGATACATACATGTTGTTTTAGCAATAGCACTACCAATTAATATAATTTGATGGTTTTTCCCAGTAATCAAATGTATATAGATGGCAAAAAACAACTCTTTTCGAAATGAAAATAAACAATTAGGTGCATAATATATCTGGGTTTTAAAGGCCGGTTCACACGAGGCAACTCGCAGGCAACGCGATTTCCAGGGACCTCAAGCGACGCGCGTGCGAATGTGTCCCCCGGCGGTTTTCAACCGACCCCCACCCCGCCCCCCGGCGGCCCCCAGCCATTTTTTTGCCTCGTAATTTCAAACTGCGCTCTTTTCTAAAACTCCTTTCCTCACTTCCTGAAAAAGTCGCGCACGTCGCGACTGAAAAATGTTGGTTGCCTGGAAATTGCCTGCACGTTCACACGAGGCGATTTTTAAGCAACACGCGTTGCTTGGGCGTTGCCTGGTGGTTGGTTGCTTGAAAATTGCCTGCAAATTGCCTCGTGTGAACCGGCCATAAGTGCCGTGCAGATTTGAGTACGTTGAGATTTTAAGCATGCGTAATCTGCAATACATGGCACAAATTTCACATAGCTAAATAAAAAGATTCCGTTACAAATCAGTGTCTTACGAATATATCGGAGCGAGTGACGAAAAAGAACTACATGCAGCTCCCACAGTAATCGGAACACTAACGGCTGAAACATAAGGCAAAACAAACAATAAGACAAACAAAAAAAGACATGTAGACAAAACAATACAGTGCGGTACAATACAATACAAAAATACAATCTCATTCTCTTCCCGGTATGTACTCTTGCGCAATAAGACCTGGTTGACACTTGCCCGTGAGTCCGTGACTGAATTGTCACGTTTGGCCAAAACGACAAGGACAAAGCAGCAGCAGTATTTCTGCATATGCTTGTAGACAAATAGGTACTCTTAAGCACGGTTCATACTCGTCTTTATACTTGACCTCATCAATTTGTCCCTACGCGATTTCAGAAACACTTCATAACCAAATACTCCAATTTTCTGTATCATGATAGTTGAGGTTACTTCTAAACCATATACAAATATTTAGCTCAAATGCATTTGTCAATCTGTCTCAGCAGCTGATAAAATTTGTCCTTGCCCCTGTCCTACGTCCTTAAGGACAAAGTTTGAACCGGCCTTACCAACGACAATAGCGATGGTTATGGGTTTGCTAATGATAGAGTCCTTGGCCGTGGTGCCAGTCAGAATAGTATAAACGTGCAGTGACTCCAAGAAAAAGAACAGAAACAAAGACACCAACAAATGATGCATCAACACGCTCTTCACGTTACACCACTGCTGAAACAAAAATATTGTGGTGAATTAAAAAAATATACAAGTCGTATATGTTTTCTTTATGGGTGAGTTACGTTCTACATTTAGTTGTTAGTACTTGAAGGAAAAAACAAATACAGGAAACAAACAGCCTTAACAAAACAAACAACAAAACAAAACCAATAAACAACAGAACAAAACAACAACAAACGGCCGAAACTTAATTGTCTTTGGTATCATTTGTTCCAAAATGTTTTCTTTTTGTTTCTTCCAAGGTGTCACACATTTTTTGTTTCTTCTCTGCCAATTTATTCCGCTTAGCCAGCATAAATTATGTGAATTAATTAATTTTTTTATTTGTATTGGCTGCATTTAATTTTTCAATCTTGCTCTTATGTCTTTAATGTTCGGAATTTTTTTTCGCGGATAATTTTTGTCTTTGTAACAATTAGCACTATCTTTCCGGTTAAATACTTAACGGTGTAGGTACCTATGACACAAAAAGTTACTTATGTATCTAATACAATAAGCTGCAATCTCAATAGCAAAATTACATTACTTGCTTAGTCTTCAGCACAACTTGCAGGAATAACTAACGTACCATATAGTTGGTCTCTGGCGTGGGTATAACCAAAATACCATGCAGCAACAAAAGACATACATCTTCGCATAGATGAATGAAGCTTTCGTATCTCCAGCTACTACAATCACAAATTAGTAAAGTCTTTAAACTTCACACTTGTACTTTGGGTACATTTATAAGTATTATCAAGAGTACATAAAGGTACTCCTATGATGTCCCACTATGTACTCTTGGTATTATATAATCTCCTAAATTTTCGATCAGTTTTAGTTTACTTCCAACCAAAAAATTTTCTTTGATTTTTTCATCTTTTCTAAAAATTTTCTCTATAATTCTGATATAATATATGATATATATGATATATAATAATTCGGTACTGCTTACCTGTTGATTAACTGTCCACAAACCGTGAGACATAATATACCAATCAACCACCAGCAGCCAATGTTCTTCAAAGCTTTGGCGATTTGTCCTTTCAAACCCTGCATTCTAATTGGTAACGGAGGTGGGCCCTAAAAGTAAAATGCCTACGGTACAATTGAATGGTTTCACTGTTTGTCACCTAAGTACGAACAGTTTCGACTGGTTTACAAAAGGTTGATGAATATTTGAGGTGTGATAACAAAACTTTACGCTTAAACTTAGAATTGGCAAATTCAAACAGAAAAAATCACACTGAACACACCACAATCTTGATTCCTTTGCAGCTGTGATCAGCAGTCGGCATGTTTGAGTGGCCAACCCCGTTTACCACGTATCGCTCCAGTACCTCTCTGTTACCCTCTGCCGCCCAAATATCCATGGGACCCCTCATTTCTTGGGGGGTCGTCGTTTTGGGGGGCAGCTTTGTGCCGTCAAAATCATAATGTATGATGTCCAAATAGTAGCCAGCCGCAAACACTGGATCTTTCATGCCAGACCCCAAGGTCACGCTGTTAACGTCCTGAAACAGCAAGAGGGCTTTTTCACTGAAGTTGAATTGTTGAATTTTCAAATTTAATTAAAAAGAAAGAAATGAAGGCGTTGGGAATAGAACTTGGGGTGCTCTAACGTCGACGTCGAGAATACTAACCACTATACCTATAAGCCTCGTATGCTAAAATTCTCATTTACAACACTGTGCACGATTGACACATGTTTAAGAAAAGGCTAGATACTTTTAGTCCGATAAAATTGTAGTCTTTTTAAGTTTAAGAACGGCTTTGGAGTAGCAACTGGATTATTTTAAAGTTTACAGTTTCTTTTGATAAACTGCTATAAGCTAGGTAAAAGCTTCTTTATTGTTTGTCATGTGAAATTACGTACCCTTGTTATTCTTGTCACAAATCAACGAATAAATGACTTAAATGAGTCCAATAATTAAAATTCTGACATACAGATATATTGCAAGCAATCATCCCTTTTGTGGGAGATCCAAGGACAACTGCGGCCATTCTGCTGGATATAGTTGTACTTATGGTAGTAGTAGTTGTAGTAGCAGCAGTAGTGACAGTAGTAACAGTAATATTTGGAGAAGTAATGGTAGTAGTAGCAGTAGTGGTATTAGTATTAGTAGAAGTAACAGTAGTGGTAGTATTATTAGTAGTAGTAGCAGAATTAGTAGCAGTAGTGGTATTAGTATTAGTAGTAGTAACTGTAGGGGTAGTAGTAATGGTAGTAGCAGCGGTGGTAGTAGTGGTGGTAGTAGTAGTGGTCGGCAATACAGTCGTAGTAGCTGCAGCATTTTTGACTTAGTTATTTTTTGTCCGCTACGGCCGCTTATTTTTATATTATTGCCTCAACTTTTTATATTCGCCTATTTTACTAAACGGATTTTTTATTTTTACTTTAAACGGTTTTTTCTTTCTATTTCACTTGGGTTTAGGCATTTAGGCGTTTAGGTTAGGGTGCCGCACACGAAACGCAGAGTCTAAACAAACGCTGCTAATTTAGTGTGTCTCGCATACAATTTGGTGCTTCCTTATTGTTTCGAAAAAATGACAATTTGCTTTTAAAAAGCAGACGCATGCATACCACATTGTAAACGCTGCGTCAGATGGTGCGTTTTCTGTGAGTCAAGCTGCATTTTATAGTAGCAATAAAACCTGCAGAAAAATTGCTATAAAATCGCTGCGTGTGAATCGTACTTTCATTTAACACCATAACTGGTGGTCATGCAAAACAATAGCTAAATGCGAACATAAAAGCGTGAATAGTATCGTGTTATCCACATTTCTGTTCTTTCTAGAGAAGAAACTACTGTTTTGAATGTAACTGTTCACAGCGTTAAAACGCTGCTGAGCAGGGCCCGATTGCACAAACCTACAATTGTTACAATTGTAACAATTGTATGTGGTATTCGGTTGCGCAAAGACTTGCAATTGTTACAATTGTAATAATTGTGAAATTTTATAATTGTTACAATTGTAACAGTTGTAATCATTTTCATGCATATTTCATATGCCAAGCTGTTAACAATTGTGAAATTAAGAAACTAACAACTGTATATACTAATTCTAAATTCTAATTTCATAAACAGTCTGAGAACTCTCGCTTGACTGAAGTTCTTGACGCTCAATAGAGATGAGTCAAGGTAGTATGTAGTATGTAAAATGTAGTAACAATTTTCAGAATGTTTATTTAAGGACGTTTTTACAACATTCTTTAAATGGCAGTAAAGAGTAAAGATACCCTAGTTTTCCGAAATTTTATTTAAATTTTATGTTTATTTTCTTCATTTTTTAGAAATTTACAGGTTTCATGATTTCGCTGGCTAGTTAGTAGCTACCATTTTGTCTTACAGAATAGCAGTGTTGAACTGTTGATTAGTCCTACAAATTTTTCGCTAAATTAAACAGCATATATGAATTTGTTCCTACAGAGCTAAAAATAGTCCTACAAATTTTTCGTTAAATAACAGAACATATATGATTTTGTTATACAGAGCTGAAAAACTTTTATTAATTGCTCCACTATTCGTTTTAAAAAACCTGCAGAATAAACTAAAGTAAATCATTCTTTTCGTCACTGACACCTTGATCTAATTCTAATAAGCTTAATCTGCTTACTTAAATGTGTTTTAGCATAAAAGGACTACGTACAAATATCCAATCGTTTTTGACAAACAAAGGCATGTTTAGCTGTGCACGGTAAATCGTTCATTGCATAACTGGACCATGAACACAAACATGGCTCTCCTGGATAACCGTGGCTCGGCTCGTTTGGAGCGAAAAATAGGTTGTCGTCATTCCTGCAATAAAATCAATAAAAAATAAACAATAAAATATACAATAAAACCAATTTATCTACTTGTTAGAAACGAAAAACCTGGCGTTCAGTAAACCGAAATTTGACCCCATTCCGCATATTACCTGGTCCCACCAGCCACTCTACGTACTAATCTCATTTCAGATGTCAAATTCGAAAAATATGTGGAATCTCATTCTTCTACAATCGCACATCTTCTACAGTATTTTAGCAATATTGAAAACGTACTTCAACAAAATGTTAGATTTGTTGGTTAAGTGAAATTCTTTTCCTGCTCGGGCGACACCGGCAATGTAACAAACATCAATACCTCGGGCCACGCTAAACACAAAACTATAAGATTAAATCCATACCGGGAGCTGCTCAGATGTGAGCACTGTGTAAGTCCCTTAAAAATATACTCACTGTTACGCTGCCGTACACTGTAGCGACAAGGTTCTTTAATTTTTAGCTTTTTCATTAATGCTTGCTGCTAATGGTTGCTTCTTTCTTAAAAAACACCTCCTCATCTAAAATTGTGTTGCTGTCGTTAGGAGTAGGACTACGGTAAATTTGATCTGGACTGTAAATTCGTAATAAAGGCCTTAATTTCAACAAAATGTCAACATGTGTCCTGAGAACGACGAGCGCATGCGTCTGCGCTAGAACACAGGCAGGAAGGAGAGTGTCTCACTCTTCTTCTATATAGAGTGAGACACTATTACGTACTATTGTTAGAACTGTCCAACTAACGGCTATTTAATGGCTTTTTATCACTTTTGCCTAGGCAAATACACTGACAAATGCACTGCTTGTCAGTGTATTTACATCGGCTAAAATGCGCAAAAAAAGCAGATAAATAGCCGTTAGGTATATAGGTTTAGCATAAACCAGATATAGCCCATCAAACTGAAACTTGGCATAGTATATATATATACTAGCCCACATGTGTGCGCAAAATCATATTATCTGGGCTTTGATATGTTTGTTAAATCTAAAATTGAGTGCAAATGTGAGAAATGGTAGTTTTTTGGGCTCGCCGAGTTTTACTGACTTTACATTTGGCGTCACTGAACACGCCATGGGCAAAAATTTAAAAGATTATAGAGGTTGAGATATATCATTAAATCGAATAATGTAAAAATTTAATTTTGTCAGTATTAACAAAAATTTCGGGTCAACGGGCGCTTTGTGACCACAAAAATTTCGGGTCAACCGGTATCGCAATGCCGACAGGTCTTTACGCTGCTTCTTGCAGCGTAGTTTGTGTGTATTTTGACATCTTTATTGTTCTGGTGATAAATTGACCACTTAGCGAAAAAATTGGTTTCTGGTTACAGGTTCCTAAAGTTACAACTTAAATTTATTTGGCTTTGACTGCCAGTAAAAGTACCAACTATCATATGCAAGCTGGATATATATACATACTAACGTCTGTTCACATGGGCCATTAAATTTAAAACCATAAAGACTTTTTGTTTGATAATTGCGAATACCAAAATACCAAACTTTTATCATTTTTTCACAGGTGACAATTACATATGCTGTCGCGTAGTCAAAAAATGTGGAAGTTGAAAGTGAAATGAAAAATTAAGTAAAATTTGGTTTGATCACATCGGTCATTATATACAACCAAAACAGTTTTGCAAATTTTTGCCGATACTAACGTTTAGGCCCTCAAAAAAAAGAATTGAGCCGATGTTTTAGCCGAAATGAATCGTGAACCACGTATTGCAATCGATTGTTACATGTGTAAATTTACATAAGGGCAACCGAACTTGGCGAAATCAGCATCAAAAATAAAATTGCAAGGCGACAGGTCCAAACTTTGCGAAAGTGATAAAAGTAGCAGACAACTTTTGCATGAAACTGCTGCTTGTTACATTGTTACATCTGGATGTGCCTTCAAGGGGGCTACATTTGTGTGCGAATTTGAAGCAAATCGGAGAACCTAAAATTTTTAGTTATACAGGTAGCCCCGCTTTTAAGGAACCACAACTAAAACCAAAAAGAGCATATGACACTCTTCCTCATCTTAGCTAATCTGCCGGAACGAGGCTATATGTAGGCAGTCATGTTTATTTCAGCGTAGTTCGAAATCAAGACATATCTTAACTTCAGGGGGACCCTTACGTTTTAGCCCATTACCAAGTTTTGGTCTTTGGTGTTTGATTATTGGAAGGGGTCGCTTTAACACAACCCTATTTTGTACTGTCACGTGCGTTAGCTTAAAATTGGTGTTCTGAAGTAATACCAATTGAAATTAAACATTAACAGGTTCGTGGCATACACAGTTTTGTCAAAAGTTTCCCCCTACGCATAGTGCGCTCTCGATTCAACAAAAGGGCGCTCATGTTTTTCGTTTTGCTACGTATATCTTCCTTGGAAATTTTTATATCTGCCTCATGTGGGTCCACTTGTGCGCATAGTGCCACAGTTTAGGTTGCTTCTACTTACGCATTGATGTTTAGTGAAACATTCTAGTTCCTGTTCTCACCCATGTTGTCACCCACCAAGAGTTTTCTTTAGACTAGCTGCGATCAAAAAGAGGGCCATACTCTTCCCAAATAAGCAATATTGTTAAAACTGACTGATAATTTACAAAGGCTTCGTATTGGGCACGGCCACCAAACCAGGGCAAATATCCGGACAAAAACCGACAATGAAATTCGGCAAGCGCATAATCAACTTGTCCAAAAGTACTATCATGAAATAAACACATTTTATTTAGCGGATTCCAGCCAGCCTGACACCCTGGAGCTAAAACATGACAACAACTAAAATAATACCTAAAATAATACTTTTAGACAGTAATTGCTGAGCTTATTTCGATGATTGATTGCCTGATGCGGACTAAGGTTGGACCAAAAAATGTCTGAAATGAATGAATGAATGAATCAAAATGAAACTGAAATTACGCCTATGAGAACGCAACTTATTCAGTTTTCAAAACTGAAATAGCTTTAATTTTTACGTAAACATATGTATAGCTAATATAACATCACTTCGCGAGTGAAAATCTGCCATTTTTTGAGGCTCTTTTCTTTGCCGTATATATTTTGACGTTTTTGTCTCAACACAGCGATGTAAAGAGCAACCGTTCTTGTAGTTTCGTTTATTGCACACTCATCCGCTGGTATATTGCCAAATATTACATCAAATACGAAATTACAAAAAGTGGCTCCACTTTAGATCTTATCTCAAAACAGACCGAAATACATATTCAGAAATACTAACTACATTTAGAATAATCATACATCTGCATCAACTTATGTGCTAGCACTTTTGACGGTAAACCGACAGAAAAAGTAATGCACATTAGAAGCAATTTACAGCTACATAAAAGTTTGTATTATATGAAGAGTTTATACGTAGTTCAAATTCTAAAACATTTCAGTTCTCTACATTCCTCCCCGTTTTTGCTTCGAGACCTCGTGGCTAAAATAGTTTTTGAAAGTTTTGGGAGGTCGTTTGCGTAGATTGTAGGTATGTGTTTGCGATAGTGGTTTAGCCGGGTTGTTTGCTGTTGTTCCCTGAAAAGCAAACGGTTCTGTTGTATCCTGAGAACGGGAGGAGTCTTTTGGTTCCTTCGAAGCGGTAGTTCGTTTTGTTGTTGGTGTATTGTCCTTGATCTGATCCGCACCCTCTTCTTCAGAAACATCCGACCAGCTATTTTCAAGTGTCTGCTCCAATGAATAGGGCCCAATAGCCAGTGGTGCTTGCTTCACTCTTCGCACTGAGACCCTTTTAGCTTGTTGATTTCCGTGTCGCTGACATGACACAATGTCCACACCTGTCCCATCTGCTGTCACCTTAACCACTCTGTAGGGCCCTTTCCAGGGTCGTGCCAATTTCAAGGTTTTTCCACGTGCTACTCTTGGTACATGGAGGAACACACGATCACCTTCCACAAACGTATGTTTGCGGCTTTTTTGATCATGGTAACGCTTCTGTTGCAATTGCGCTTTCTTCAGAGTTTGGCTGGCCATTTCCCATGCCCCTAAGACTTTGCTGGCAATGTCGGCTTTATAGTCATCAACGTCGACATAATGTAGATTAGGGCATCTGGTGACAATGTCCATGGGTAAGCACGGGTCGCGGAAAAAGTTCAAATAAAAAGGGGTTTCTTCTGTGGTAGCATGGACGCTGCTTCGATATGCCATCAGTACAAATGGCAGCATGCGATCCCAGTCATCTTGGCCATGATTTACATACAAACTTAGCATATTTTCCAAAGTTCGATTGAAGCGCTCCACCATTCCGTCACACTGCGGATGGTACGCAGTCGTCTGTAGTTTCTTGATTCCCAAGAGTTCGCAGACTTCTTTCATTAGTGCTGAGCACATATTCGCTCCTTGGTCGGTTAATAATTCGTTTGGCACGCCAAATCTGCAGATTACAGATTCGACTAAACTTCTGGCGATGGTCTCCGTCTTTGTGTCTTTAAGTGCCACACATTCCGGCCACTTTGTAAAATAATCCATTATGACCAAAATGTATTTGTTCCCGTCTCGTGTCATGGGAAGTGGGCCCAGAATGTCCATGGCAACGCGACTCCATGGTGTCGGATTTACCGAGATAGGCCTTAGCGGCGGCTTGGCGGAATGTCGAGACCCTTTCCTTCGAGCACACGTGTCGCAATTTCGACACCAGTTACGGGCGTCGGCATAGCAAGTTGGCCAGTAGTACCGCGATATTAGTTTGCGATACGTTCTACGAAAACCAAGGTGTCCACCAAACATATGATCGTGGCAGGATGTGAGGGCATCAAGACGCATGCTTTTTGGCAACACACATTGTGCAACAGTTTGGCCACGACGCTTCAGGTAGCGATCAGCTTCTGCCCACCGATATAAAGTTCGGTTTTTCAAAAAGAACTCCGTTGCTCGAAGCACCAGTGGATCCTGCGGCTTTTCAGTCGTTCCGGTTTCTAACCAACAAATCAATGGTTTTAACTCGGCATCCGATCTTTGCATACTCGCCACATCGTCGTCAGTAGAAGTTGGGGGTGCACTTGATGCAGTCACAACATTCGCGTCGGTAGTATTTTCGTTTATAATAGCATTGCTTTCACGTGCCTTTTGTAGCAAGTCTGTGCAGATTTCACAAAGCTTTGCTCCTTTGTTTTTTTCTGAGATCGGAATTTGCTCGTTTGGTCTTCTAGACAGAGCGTCCGCATTAGCATTTTCTTTCCCAGACCGATGGAATATGTGCATGTCGTAAGCTTGCAGGGCTAAACTCCATCGACATAATTGACCATCTGGATTTTTTATACTCAGCAAGTACTTCAGCGGCCGATGGTCAGTGACGACCGTGAATGGTCGGCCGTAAATGTAAGGCCGGAAATGGCTGACTGCGTCTACCACAGCCAAGGCTTCCTTATGAATCGTCGGGTACCGTCGTTCAACTTTTGTGAGGCGACGACTACGAAATGAAATGGGGTGCTCTTTTCCATCTGCTCCAATTTGGCTCAAGACGGAGCCGATAGCATCGTCACTGGCATCAGTTTGCAAGATGAAATTATTTTCAAAATCAGGAAACGCCAAAACTGGAGGCTTTGCTAGTCGCTGTTTCAAAGTTTGGAATGCGATTTCGCAATCAGAAGTCCATTTGAATTTTCTTTCGTCCTGCTGCATGGCATGAAGAGGACTTGCAATTCTCGCATAACCAGGTACAAACTGACGGTAATAGCCAGCTAGACCAAGAAAAGATGCCAGCTGCTTGCAATTTTGTGGTGTTGGCCAATTAACAATTTTTGTTACTTTGGAGCATTCCGGAAAAAGACCATCTGTCGAAATGATGTGACCCAAAAACGGAACCGTCGACCGAGCAAAAGCGCACTTCTTCAATTTCAATTTGAGTCCAGCTAAATGTATTCTTTGAAATACTTGGCGCAGGCGCTGAAGGTGTTCAGCAGGATTTTCACCAAACACCAATATGTCATCGAGGTAAACCAAACACGTTTTCCAATCAAGACCTGCCAAGACACGTTCCATCAAGCGCTGGAATGTTGCAGGCGCATTTGTGAGTCCAAACGGCATTTTGTTAAATTCAAACAGTCCGTCATGGGTGATGAACGCGGTTTTATGCTTATCCTGCTTGTTCATCGGGATCTGATGATAGCCAGACTGTAGGTCCAGCGTTGTGAATAGTTTCGCCTTGCCCAGGGATCCCAGCACGTCGTCAATTCGTTTTAGCGGATAACTGTCTCGTTTTGTGACCGAATTTAGCTGTCGATAATCAACACAAAACCTCCATGTGCCATCCTTTTTGCGGACTAGTACAATGGGAGAAGCCCACTCGCTGCAAGAGGTCTGAATGATTCCATTCTTTTGCATGCCCACTATTTTCTCTGTTATTAGTTTCCGGAGACTGAAAGGTGCACGATACGGAACTTGTCGTCGTGGCTTAGCGTCAGCCGTATCAATTTTGTGAGTTACAAAATTGGTTTCCCCTAGGTCGTCATCACTTTCCGCAAAAATCGCATCGAATTCTTGGAGGAGCAGCTTGATATCTAGTTGCTGTTCTTCGGTTAAATCAGTGCAGTCAAGTTGAAAGCTTTTCCATTTTTCTTTCAATCTTGGTTGTTGATTGAAGCTTGAACTGCCCACCACTAGAATCTTAAAACAATCGTTTTTCTGTGCGTCGACTGCTTCAATGCCCTTGTCATCGATCTCCGTTGCCAAACCGAGACTGGTTCCAGCATATACAGTAACCGGGGCCTTGCCTGGGTTTGCAATTCTTACAGGAGCGATCTTTTCTTCAGGTTTTATGAGAGTAGTAGCCATAAAGACGTTTAGCTGCTGCACTAGTGTTGGTGATCCTTCTGCCAAGTATACATTCCCTGATTCAGCTGGTAACACACAGGGTATCACACATTCGCATTCCGCTGGAATTCTGACAGTTTTTTCACTTCTCACTGGAAGAACGCAGTTGCGGGGCTGTTCATTTTCGATTTTCAGACATTTGTTTTTTAGATCGATTGTCACGGGACCCAGCTCTCGGATGAAATCTTTTCCGAGAATCACGTCATATGGCAGTTCTTTCGTCACTGCGACTTCACCGCGCAGGCGAACTTTATTCAAACTGATCACAGTGTTCATCGTTCCAACAACAGGCAACAGGTGGCCTGAAGCCGATCTCACTTGGAGTGGTTTTTTTAATCGGTTTACACTCTTGAAGCATGATAGTCGGGAAGCAGCTTGTTCGGAAAACAGTGTGATCTGGGCACCTGTGTCAAAAAGTGCTTTAAATGGTACGTCATCCACAGTGACCATTATTAGACCGTCTCCTTCCGTGGTCGTCGACTCGGTAGAATTCAGTTTGTAAGGTTGATACTCAGCAGAAGTATTATTGTGGACTTTTTGCTCCTCAAAAACTGGGTCTTGTGCCGCGAAAACTGGGTCCAGTTCAATGACCACTTGTGGGGCTGTGGGTTTCGTCGGTACACTTGGAGGATTGAATTGCTGAGGCTGTTCTTTGACTAAACGATACCAATTCCGAAATCGCCTAAACTCCAAATATGCTTTCTCTTGGATGGAGCTTGCTTGGCGAATCAAACACTGGCGTCGCAAACAAGTGTTCCACATTACATTTATCGACACATAAGAGCAGCAACAAAAAATCCATAGTTGTACCGGATCCCAATAAAAACTTCTCAGAAACGAAAACAAGCCAGATCGAACAATCTGACTCGCTGTATGGTCTGCTGCCTTTTGAGCTGACGAATAATCTGTTTGCATGCCAAGGACTTTCAAAACTTCTTGTTGGCGGGCCATACCGTTCATGACATCATTCAAAGAAAAGTGCTGCGTCATATCGCTAAGATGGTACATGATTACAGGATGGTATATTACTTTTGGCAACATCGCTGCTGTTGGATTATTTTGAAATGGCGACAGATTCTTAGGGTTTTTCAGTGGCACCAATTTTCCTTCTTTAGAACGGTAGAGAAAAGTACCGTTGGCCAAGGTCAATGGTATTTCTTGATTCAAATAGCAATCAACTATCACGCTCGGACGTTTGTGAATTATATTTGTGTTAACGTCCAAATAGCCGTGTACTGTGTTTTCACCAAGCTTGAAAACAATCGGAATTTCACGAGTACAGGTTTCATTCATTGACTTAAACCAGAAATCATCTGCGTCCAGCTCAGAACACGGCCAAATTTCCAGTGCATTTCCCCCACTTCTGGCATACAAACGAGGCTCTTTAAGTAGCACTCGCGCCGCCAGAATAGGACTGCTGAATAAAAGAGCCTTCACTGTTTCAACTATATTTTTCATGGAAGTGCATGTTGCTGCCAAAGCATGATTGAATGAGAATCTTACAAGTCTCCTAGTATTTGCTTCCACGGCTTGGAGGGCTGCCGCAAGTAAATCTGAAGTAACTACGCCGAAGTCCGTAGTTGTTCGCTTGGCGCGATTGTTCGTGATTTTCTCGAGTTTTCTTATAGTGTCGGAAATTTCTTCACGTGCTTTGTGGGATTCGATGATTTCGAATGGTATTTGTTGATCACTCAGCTGCAGTTGGCGTCCTTGTTTACATGTTGAAACTTGTTCAAATTTCTGCCAAGTCAATGCCAAGGTTCCATCTTGCGACAGCCATTGTTTATCTACTATTTGACCCTTCATAATTTTCCAAGGAACATATTCGCAATTTTCTGTAAGATTGGGCTTCCACATCAGGTACTGTCCATTTTCTAGGGTACACTGACCACTGTCATATCTGCATTTAGTGGTGTCTCCCGCGTTTGACTCCATATGTTGCTGCTGGTGCTGTTTGAACACCTTCACTTTGTATAGAAAACAGTTCGTACTTTCGAATATGTTCCACGAACAACACGATATTCCCCCACCTGGAAAGTACCAGTTCAGTTTATTCTGGGTCGCAAAGATATTTCCACTACGCATTAGCTGTCCTGCAGAGCATTTTTTCCACTTAATCATGCTTTCACACTCTTGTCCGTCTATTAGCTCTTCAATTGTTTCTTCTTCTTTCAGATGCTCATCTGCAAAAAAGTACGTAAACGTTTTCACCTTTTTCGTTTTCTTCTGGCACAACCACCCTTCACTTGTATACTGCATAATATTCCGTCGATACAATTGCAATTTAGCCATCATTGCACCATTGCTAGACTCAGTAGATCCAGCTTCACACCGAACCGTTTCAGGAAACGTCCAAACTTGCTTCTTCTGCTCTGTTTGGCAAACTAATGGGTTTGAAAATACCAAATCGGAGCTTAGAGTCATCGGAATCATCATGCAAAGGATCATGCAGATCACGCTTGAATACAGTACAACATGGCTATAGCTGCTCGTTCCACCATAGTACTGCCTGGTCTTGTGGGCACCATTGGGAGCAACTAATTTTGTGGCCGCTTGATCACATTTGTTCAGTCGTTTGCCCCTTGATCCTCTTTTATGTTTCTTTTTCCGCACAGGCCTGGTTGCAGCCATCTTGCCATTAGTTGCATCCTTAGTTGCTGACTTTTTTGTATCTGATTCCGCAAGCAATTTGGTATTCGTGCATACCGTTTTACGGCTGCTATTTGCTATTTCTTCATAAGTAGCTGGAATTGTGACATAAAAGCTGACGCTCTGTTGTTGGCAATTCAGCGAGTCTAGCGCTTTGTCGCCCTCTGGTACCGTGTTTGTTTCAAATATCTCTGGCTCTTCGCCATTTTTGCCGGCTGCTGTCGGACCCGTTGTTGTTTGGCTCGACTTACAACATCGCTTTTGTCGGCCGAATTCAGTCAACAACAATGTAGCAGGTTTTTTCTTTGAACCCTTTGTCATTCCTGGCAATTTGTTGAAGCGCAAGTATTCTTGTTTGTATTGTTCACTTTCCTTGTCTTTATGCTGCAGTGGACTGACTAATTGAGTCACTTTCATCGTTTGCTGTGTTTTCATTTTGGGAATTTTCCATTCCTTTTCACATGCGACCGTTTGTGGTTCTGCGATGGTCGATGCTTCCAGTTTTGCCTTCTTTGATGACACCATGAAGTTTTTTGAAGTCATTCGTGTTACTTCTTTTCTTTTCAGTTCAGACCTGCCGCCAAGAGCTTTGGATTGTTGACCCACTGCAATCTTCTTGCCTTCTTTTGCATTCTTTTGCCTCGAGGCAGTACTCTTGTGTTTCTTCTGGAGCTCAATTTTGGCCTTCACTTGAGTTCGCTGATGCACTTTCAACAAACGCGTTGGCGTTTTTGGTAACGTTCGCAACCATCGTTGCACTTTTTTGTTACATCTAGCCAATTCTTCTTTATGCATCTGTTCTGGATCCTTAGTAGTAGGTGGAAGCTCAGCCGACAAAGGAAGTTTCATGCGCTCCACCACTGGAATCATGCTCAATTCTGCCAATGATATGCATTTATTTTTCACAAGTGCGTTCCCCTTGTTCTCTGGCACTGTGTTCTTTGGGTTATGTGATGTGGGGATTTGTGGCTTTGTAGGCATAGTCACTTCATAAAGGCGAGGTGTATCGACAATAATGACATCATCGTCCACACTGACATCTTGCTGGATATCGGCGATTTGATTCGACAGTTTTTCTGGGTTTTTGTCTGGTGTCTTTGGTGGTAACTCGGTCGGCGTTTCATCATCACACCGGGTCCAACGACCCAAAGGACAGTTCCTTGATTCTGAGTCACCCACAACTCCAACGAATGGGATCCACTGAACCGTTACACGGTTTTCTGTCTCCTTCGTTGTCGATTCAACCTCAGCTTGCCCCTCTTCATCTTTCGGCACACTTTGATGTGCTGAAACGGTATTTACTGAATCACGACGTTTGGTTTGAGGTGGTGCTGGCAAAGCTTTTCTTGCTGGTTGTCCAGTTAATTGATGAGAATACCGAGGAGAATCTGATCCACGGCTGCGGCATTCTTCAGTTGCATGGCCATAGGTTCGGTGGTAGTCGCAGTATCGTCGAGAGCGACAATCTCTGGCGAAATGGCCAGGTTTTTGACATTTGTGACAGATCACTTTTCCACCAGTGGTAAACTTCTGCCGCCCATAAGTGACTCCTTGGTATCTAGGTCGTTGGCTGTCTTGCACCAACGTTGCCACCGTTTTTGTAAGTTCACGAGCCCATTGAGGAGTAGAGTCGCTCGTGTTGACAGATACAACTTCCTTGCTGTTGCGCTGACATGCCGTTTGTTTGTCTCGTTCCAACAGGAGCTCCATTTTCTGCATCATTTGTTGCATTTGAGACTGAGCTGAGCCATGCAGCGTCTCGTCACGGCGCTGCGCCAGATCAGGCCGTGCAGCCTCGACACGCTCTGCTGCGATGAGCGCTTCTTGGAAGGTACTAGGACACATTATCAGCACCTGCTCTTTGATTTCTTGGCGCAGTCCATAAATGAAACGATCTCGCAGTGTGGTGTCTCGTTCTGCAGAGACTGACATGTAACTGAGAGCTGTGGCTGCTAGATCGCTCAAAGCCGTAGCGTATTCACCAACTGTTTCCCACGGCTTTTGTTTTCTGTCGTCAAACTTCTGACGTGTCAATCTTTGCCGACTCTGGGTTTGAAATTTCTGTTTCAAGGCTTCCACAAGGCGATCATAGTTAGCTTGCGTCTCGAAATCCAAATCTCTGTACGCTATTCGGGCTTGGCTGGTCAGATAGCCGCTCAGCGTGGAGGCGCGATTAGTTGGATCCCAATTGTTGGCTCTGTACTTTCGTTCGAACTCATCCAACCAAAGCTGAAAGTCTTGCGACTTGCCATCAAATTCTGATATAGCGAGGTTTGGACCGCGTGAACCCATGGGCTGATTTCTTGACAAGGTGAGAATCTGTTGTGATTGGGCTGCTAATTCTGTAGACTGTCTCTGGATATGACCACTGAGTTGCGACAATTGGATGTCAATTTTCTCCAAGGTTCGCTGACTACGTCGAGCTTCGCGGTCACCAGTGGACATAGGCTTGTGAACAAATCACGGATGTGAGTGTTGGGGGTGACTAGGGGAGATTGGTGGAGGTTGCGCCCGACAACTGGGTGCTGAATGGGTTGAGTAGACGGCCAGTTGAGGACAACGCGTCTAAACAGAAAGGCAGCGAGGTGAGCAAAACTGAACTGAATTCGCGCCTAGGAAAACCAGGCCGCGACAGTTACCAATCACTAAGCGCTAAAATTTATTATTGCGCTTAATTAATCTACGCAGCGAATTATGCGCGTAAGATTGCCTCTCTCGATTCCAGATAAAATGAGGCAAAAAAAAAGGTAGAGGCAGCAAGCTAGCTGCAAAAAGTTGCGTTGCTGCACTTGTTTAAAGCAAAAATGACGCGCCTAGTCGAACGCCAGGCCGCGTGGTGAAAATTGGTAGATCTTGTGATTTAGCACAAAAGAAACAACTAGTCAGATGATAGGCAATCGCGGCTTTTCGACGCAGCGATCCTTACAAAAAATGCTTACGCGCCTAGTCTATGGCCAGGCTGCGGTGTACTCTGCGACACGGTTGCTATGCAATTAAAGTGCGCGCCTAGTCAAGTGCCAGGCTGCGGCTTAGGTGGTGAATTTCTTGAGTGTGCGACTACAATACGCGCCTATTTCTAAAAGGCTTCTGAGACTACGCAAACGTCGTAGTTCCTCGCAGCGCGCCTAGTCAAGCCAGGCTGCGACTTGCGTATACAGATTAGTATAACTTGTTTGGTCACTGCAGCGCGCCCAGTCGAGCCAGGCTGCGTCTTACGTATACAAAATAGTACGGCTGTTTGGTAACTGCAGCGCGCCTAGTCGAGCCAGGCTGCGTCTTACGTATACAAAATAGTACGGCTGTTTGGTAACTGCAGCGCGCCTAGTCGAGCCAGGCTGCGTCTTACGTATACACAACAGCGAAACTGGTTAATAATTACAGCGCGCCTAGTCAAGCCAGGCTGCGTCTTACGTAAGTTTGCAAGTTACTGTAGTATTCTTTAGTAACTTCAGCGCGCCTAGTCAAGCCAGGCCGCAGCTGCACCAGTAACGTTAACAAATTATATTCAACTGTATTTTCACAATTTCGCGCCTAGGTAACACCAGGCCGCGATAATTAATCCAGATATGTTAATTGCAAGTAAAGCCGTACCGTTAGTATTTGCTTTAAAATCACACAAAACTGTCTGCTGGTAAAGCGTTGCAGTATTACTGTATCGTTGGCAATTCTGGGTAAACACACTGGCCACCAGAAATGTAAAGAGCAACCGTTCTTGTAGTTTCGTTTATTGCACACTCATCCGCTGGTATATTGCCAAATATTACATCAAATACGAAATTACAAAAAGTGGCTCCACTTTAGATCTTATCTCAAAACAGACCGAAATACATATTCAGAAATACTAACTACATTTAGAATAATCATACATCTGCATCAACTTATGTGCTAGCACTTTTGACGGTAAACCGACAGAAAAAGTAATGCACATTAGAAGCAATTTACAGCTACATAAAAGTTTGTATTATATGAAGAGTTTATACGTAGTTCAAATTCTAAAACATTTCAGTTCTCTACAGCGACTAAGTGGCGTCTTTTTGCAAACAATTCATTTAAACAATCTCGTTTCAAATTCAATACCGCTACAGACATCAAACTGCTATTTTGGTAGATTAGAGTGTCATACTCTGTTTATTACGCACTCTTGCTTTTGATCAACAACTATTACAATACCCAACTGCTTAGTGCTTACTGATCACTGGGGGCATCTCCAGGGAGAGTGGAGTGTCTTGGGATGGTTGCGAAGCTGCAAACAAAGTATTTGACATTTGAACAAACACAACGACGGGACATTATCAACCAGTGTTGTTTTAGTGTACTATAACTTATACTAAAACTAGTTTTAGTATGTGATACTAACAAGCTCAACCTGCGGCAAAATCTTCAGTAAAAGCATGCGTTTTCAAGTAAACTGACCATAGGTCAGTTAAAACCTGTTGTGCAGCTAGAAACTTCCCCATCAACATGTGTATTGTGATAAACAGGTATTACATAAATGGGCATTTGTTGGTCTGAATCCACATGCGGCAAATACTGCTGCAAAAAATTGCTGCAGACGCGTACTTTCGACAAAGCGTGAACTAAAGACGCGCACTGACATTCGAACACAAGGAAGCCAGTGTTTTGTTACAAAATCAAAATTTAAGACCTGTTGTGCTGTGGTTATAACTATAACTAAAACTAAACAACGCACCCTTTAAATGGTTAAGGAGATTTGGTGCTGTAACAACAACGGTTTTTGTTTCGCATTATTGGGTCATTGGTAATGAATGGACGTACAAATTAATTTCTTTCAACCTTTCGACTGTTATTTTCTAACTATCGATATAGACAAAATTCACCAAATTGTTACTCAATTTTTACGCACAAAAATTCACATGTTGGTAGTTGGCAATAAAAGAATTATTCTTCATTTTCTTTCGTTTTTTCTTTTGAGTTTTCAGTTTCTTGGGTTATTATGCCACCGAAATGACTCTAACAGCACGCTGAAACTTGGTACATACCTAAATACGTCCTGCTTAGGTGTCTTTGAATGGGATAAAATTCTAATGTGCCAGGTTTACTGTTTCATTCTCTGAATTGAAGCCTAAACTCAGTTTCGTATGCGAGAGAGTTGCCAAAAAGTTGAAAGTTTTGCGAGCCTTTACATAGTCTTTAGAGGCAAAATAGATTTTCGGGCAGCAAACATTTTTGATAATTTCGTGAGAAAAGCAAATCTTCGCTGTTGAAAATGTTTCAATCAATCCAAAACTTTAAATGGTAACAATTTTTAAACGACCAACACTTTGCGTCGACAAATTGGTCTGTGACGAATAGCACCAGCGCAGGTTAAACCAGGTTAACACATTTTATTTTAAAATTTTTCCAAACAAACTTTTTTTTGGCGACACTACCATCTCAGCAACATTTAGCCCAGGTTAACAGAGCAATGCTTTTTACTTTTTACTTTTTACCTTCTGCTTAGTAATTTTTACTTTATATTTTATAACTACAATGTGTACGCATGCTGATTGGCGAGTATACGCGTGAGCAAAAAAGTAAAAAGTATAAACCATCTCTAATGTTACCTTTTACTTCAGGGCTATGAACAATAGGTACGTTCTGTGTAAACGTAAAGTTTTAAATTTAAAGCTTTGTTTATGTTTTATATTTTAAATAAAATTTAAAGCCCTCAGGTAAAAAGTAAGTCTGCATCCTCACCAGCCATTGTGGTGGCGCAAGGACAAAGCCTCTTAACATTGCTGTTTTTCGCCCCACATTCTGCGCTCATTTCAGCCCCATTGGCATAGCCTTGGCAATGGTTAACTCCATTGACATCATGAATTCTTGGTGACGAAGGAGAAAGGACAATTGGGGCACCCGCCGTACATGAAATATCTAAAGACGCCAGAATTTAAGAACAAAAAATGACGCCGCTAATAACGTACATACAACCAAGAGTACATACATAACAGGGAAGAGTATGACACTATTCCCTATTCTTGCTAATTGGCCGGAACGATGCTGAGGCATTTTTACGCCTTGATTTTAGAGAGGGTACCACACCTCAAATCAAGACATGTCGATTCCAGGGGGGCCCCTCCCTTCAAATCAGGGATGTGTCTTGATTTCAGTAGGGTACCCCTAGTTTTTTCACAGTACCAGCATGAACTCTGTGGTCAGCCGGCTAGCTAGAATAGGGAAGAGTGTCATACCCTTCCCAATTATGTACTCTTGATACAACATACGCCAGTGTGCAGAGTTTAGTTTTAATTTCGGAGGTTGTGTAATTGTTGCCAAACATAGTTGTAATAGCGAGCCTAAATCAGTCACGTGTACGTAAAATAATTTCGATTTAACATTAACAAGTAGATTCCAAAAGGGACAAAATTCTTTTGCGGGGTTCAAACGCAACACCATAACAAATGATAAAAACACAGGGGTTGAAAAGAATACCACAACGAAATCCTGGTGAAAAGCAATCAAAAAACTATCAGTAGTATTTTGTGACCGGCTGGAATTCTTTACCGGCCAACGGAAAAATTTGAAATCCAAATCTATCCAAAATCGACCTGCACTACGGTCCAACAGGCTAAGTTTGGCCAACTTAAGGTGGTAGTAACGATTTCGACGATATAACTTTGAAGCACGTTTTTGTCGCAATTTTGAAACTCACAGCAAAACCGCAATAATTTTTGTAAACTAGACTAAAATTGTGATGTTGGTTTTTTTTTGTCAAAATTCTTAGTTTGAGGCTAGCTACTAAATTGGCTTACTAAACAGTAAGCCAACGTGGTAGCTAGTCTTATCTTGTACATTTTGAACTGAATAAAATATTATTTGTGTATATTTTGATCTAGTTTCATAAAATTATGATTACTTTTAGACTAGTTTACTATTCGCTTCGAAAAAAAGATTTCTCTAATTTCTAATGTAAGAAATCGTCGAAATCGTTACTACCACCTTAACTGCATTACCAAAATTTATCGTGAGTGGCGACTTCAGTACTATCAACTCCCTATTTAGATTCCATCGACCTTACGCCGCCCCCCCCGGCGCGGGGGGCGTTTTATAGTGAATTAATTAATAAATCGTTTTTAGCAACTTATTTCTTAATTATTTTGGGATGACTTTTAATTAGTGACGCTAATTTGTTTCTTACATTTAACACCTCCTAACATTTAAATACTTTCATTAAATTTAGTGAGATCTGCTGCTTTAATATCACAGCATGAATTTATTTTTCAAGTTTCAGTTTTTTTTGTAATTTTTTTAATTTCACTATTTCAGTTTCAGTTCAAGGTGCTGGTGTCCGTGTTCCCAACGACAAATTTCTTTTTCTTGACCATCCCTCCCCGTTCCGGTAAACATTTAATTAAATACTAACTACTGATGTTAATGTATTCGATCGTTGAGCCGCTAAACGGTACTTAAATTTAGACAACACTGAAGGAATGTTGCTGAAGGAATAATTATTTACAGCATTTTAAAACAGCATTATGTAACAGTGTTGGTGATAGTAGGTTATGTTCAAATGTACACATTTAAAAACTCTTAAGTTACACATGCGTTTTTTACTTCTTAACAGGCAGTATC
>JASANF010013309.1:0-12406 GCA_030248245.1 Trissonchulus sp. WLG1_4
AAAACCGCTTTTCGCTTGCAAACTGCCAATAATGAACTCAGCGCATGCGAAAACCTATAAAAACATGTTTTTACGTTGAAAAAATGTTAGTTTGATTTTTCTCCCCCCCAACCGAATCTGCACCGGAAATTTCAACTTTAAACTAAATTTGCCTTGCGCTCAGCCTTGGCCGGAGAATTAGACTTAGAAACTTTTCTGTTAACAAGCACCAAACCGGCTGTACTGAAACAACTGTTACTTCCTTAATAGTAAATTTTTTCGCGAGATTTTGCTATTTTTTAAATTTACCCACCCAGACAAAGCGTTTCCAGGTATTGCGGAGTTTCTAGCACGTCTGTGGACTGATAAATCGATGGTTAAAGTTCGGACAAAATTCGAATTTTGACTGTCAAGTTTCTACATAGCTGTCGCCAAAACCCTATCACTTTTTTTGGTTGTTCTATTAGCAGTTAGTATAAACACAAGTTCATCGTGTTCTACAACTCTTAGGCTGCAGCATGGACTAAAAAACTTTAGTCGTTAAACGTTTCTGAGACACCCATGTGAGTCACAATGATTCTTTAAAAATCGACCCTTTTTGGCAGAAGTGACTTCTGCCCAAATATGCATTTTTCCGTATTTTAAAGCATTGAAAACAGATTTTTGCGCTTATTACGTTCGAAACGGTAGACAAACACTGCCCGCGTCTACTATTCTTTAAGTGGTAAGCAGCAGCTGAAGCCTAAATATTCCAAAAAATGCCAAATTTTGATGAAACATTACCGAAACAGGTTTCGTAAGGGGTGTCGGGGTATGGGCCAAAACGACAAAAAACTACTTTTTTCAGCCAAATAAACTGTTTCAATGAAGTCTACGCATGTTTTTTAGCCCAGATGAATCAATTTTTGTAGCAACAGTGGGTGAGTTTAGCAAAAAATTGGCACCAAACAAAATAGGGTTTTTTTTCCGCACAAACCTTGAACAGTCACAGGTCAACCACAACGTTTTTCACGGTTTTTGAGATTTAGAAGTATAGCGGAAAGGTAACTCTCTTGAAAAATGCAAACGGCGTTGGCCAAAAGTGTTTTTGTGAAAAATTATGACAAGTCAAAAATTTGGAAAATTTTGTCACTTTGAAATTTTTCAACATATTTCATTTTTATATAACATATAACATATATATAACATTTTCATCAAATTTTGATATTTCATAAAAAATGCTACAGGCCTCAAAACTGCACAAAAATCGGTGTGGTAAGTCAGTTTGGGATGCGCTTTCCACGTATATACTCAACAAGGACCTATGTCTAAAGGTTCGGCCAGGAAGCACTAGGGTTTTTCCCCCACAAAACGCGTAGGGTTTTTTTCCCACACCACTATATAGCCCAATATCAGAAACCTTAAGTTTGCCTAATGCCTACACATACGTATTTTCCAAAAAATAAAGCTATTTTTAGTACTAAAATCAGTTGAGAAAATATTCAGAAGCCGAAAAATACCTAACGAAAACTTGGCTTGAGAAATAGTGTTTTTTGTCATTGTTGCTAAACGTATTTTGGAAAATTTTTTAGAAAGGTTTGCCTACACATATGACTTTTGAAGAGTTGCAGCTAGCAATTTACATACATAAAACTACATAAAACTACATAAAACTGTTTCAAAATGTACCAACAAAAGCCATGTAGAAGTTTTTGGTATATATATTGATTTAAAGATTTTTAGCCATTGAAAATTGAGCTAAAAATTAAAGTTTAATAAAAGTTGATGTTGGTAATCGTATAGTTTAGAGCTGTGGCGCCAACTTTTTGTAAAAAATATTAATATTTTGGGAATGACCTTTCTTTAGCCGCTTGTACTGTAAAAAAATCAAAGGCTGAGTTTCAGTGCATAGCATATATACATTTAGGTAAGATATTGCTCTACTTAATGCAAAAGACCGCTTGTGATATGAATTTGTAAAAGCTGAGCTGTGCCTTTCCAGAAAAGCACCAGTTACTCCCAAAAGCTATTTCTTTTCTGCAACAACTGACGAAAACTTTTGCGAAACGAAAACGAAACGAATTGCAGCCTGGCGTTTGGACGCTGCGTCAAAATTACCCGAGAGTTCCTAACTGAAGACACAACATCTGTTCAGACAGTGCGTGCGCGCCACAAGTTGCTAATTGACGAAACGGCAAAAAAACAGCGTCAAAATTGCAGCGTGTGAATCTGACTTTATTAATGTCAACTTTTTTTAAGGTTTTCAGTCAACTGTTAGATCCGAAGCTGCCGCATATATACTGGAGAGCTATCAGAATTCGTCATGTCTGCTATTGATGAGAAATATGCCAGTTTTATGAACGTAAGTGCAATCTTTGATTTTTAACAATTTTGTGGACACGTTGTGCGGTATCCATGACTATAGTGAATCTTTTTGCAGTAGAGCACGTTGGAAGTAGTGGCGTATCCACAGCGCGGGGGGGTATGTAAAAATAATTTTTTCATTTATACATTCTGTATGCACTTGCGGTCCCTAACTTTGATTTCGCGGGGGCTGGAGGTCTGAAATTTTTCTTATTTTTTCATAGCGTTTACTACTTATATACTTGCTACTGGTTTTCCAGTGTATGCATTTATTCTTTTTAATCCGTTGTATTTTTCTAAATTTATGAATAGTTTTTATTGGGTTTTTACTTTCTTTACAGGAAATACAATCGATAGAAAGTAGCAGTCAGGACCAAGAGCTACCTTGTGATCCGTCTACGTCGGATTCAGGTACGGAAACGTAACGCTGTTGCTTGCGTTCCGTTTTTGATTTATAATAAAATCTGCGTATATAAGTATAACCAAATAGTTTGCCATCACATAATGCATGAGAGAATATGTAACAGCACAAATATTTCTGGTATATACCCCTCGCTCCTTCCTTAGTATCCAAATTTCGGTAAAAATCGCTCAAAATGTCGATTGATTCCATGTTTGGTAAGAAATCTTTGGCACGCTGTGACCTTGCCCCCTTTTTACCCTATTGAATTGGCGGAGTTTTCCCTCCCATCCCCCCAACTATATACATGTATGAGAGAATATATTGAGAACCCTCCAAAATCGAGGGGCCGGGATAAAGGGTTCCCAGAATTCAGGAAAAATTTTACAAAGTTCGCGGTATTTGTGGTCGATGAGGGCCCGGGGGGTATATAGGGTAGGGTAGGGTCCCCAAAATTTGGCCGGAGAGCCCCCCAAATTTTGACCCCGACGGCCGACACGTATGATAACAAAAACAAACGCGCATATCGGGTCAGTACAAGCTTATTAGAATTTTTCCGCTATAGATCTTTCCTATTCACACACAGTTGCCTTTGGTGCAATTGCATTTGTATAATAATATGAATTGTATTCATACATGTGACGGGGTCAAAAGTTTGGGGGGCTCTCCGACCAAATTTCGGGGTCCCTCCCCCCTGATCGACCAAAAATACCTTACATTTAGTAAGAATTTCGCAAAAAGGCCATTTTGCTTAAATTCTGGGGACCCTCCTCCCAGCTCCTCGATACGCTGTCCCCCTCCCATCCCCTCATACACACACACACACTACACACACACACACACCACACACACACACACACATGTATGATTGTATTGTTTCAGCGGGGAAGAATGGGCAGTGGGATTGCGTTTGGGAGGAGTGCTTCGACCCCAGCCAGGGCGTGGCCTACTACTGGAACAGACAGACCGACGAGGTTACCTGGCACTGTCCGCCCGAGCTGCAACAGTTCCTCAGTGGCAAAACCAATGGCCAGCACAGCAGAGACAACGCTCACACCACCGCGACAAAGTGTGTGTGTGTGTGTGTTTGCGTTGCAATAGTATTGCATGTAATGGATTTGGGGGTCCCGCCGGGGTACAGAGCAAAGAGAGTCACAACGTGAGAGAAATTTCCTTCAAAATTTGAAAAACCGGCATTTTTTGTAAAATTTAATAGATTTTAACGAAATTTTGGCCAAAATTGGTCGAAATCTGTGCCTTTTAGATTGGATTGGAATTGGAAAGTGCTGCTTTCCTGGAAGAGGGGGTCAAAAATTAGTAGATTCGTGGGAGGGGTCCCACCAAAGGGGGTTTGGGGTTGGGTATCCAACATTTGCTGTTACAAATTACAATAGGTATATATTTTTGAGGTTCTCAACAGCAGCTGAGAGAGACGAAGTGAAGCTGCCGGCTGTCTCGTCCACTGGCAGCTTAGCCAGCCTGTCTGCCTACAAAGACCCAGAGGAGATAGAAGCTGAACAGGCCGCCAAACGAGCAGAGTTCAGACGAAAGTTCACCGCTGAGCTGTACGGGCCCGCAGAAGAGACTGAGCCCAAAACGAAACCCGGATTCAAGCCTGTGGGTCAGTCCACGAAGGATCTTATATGTCAATTTGCCTAACTGTGTGTACAGTTAGGCTCGATTCATACTTACAGCCGTATGTCCGCCGTTCAGGCGTCGAAAGTACGAAATAATCACGCCACTATTAATAGTGTGAAAGATCAAACTGTGGCGTGATTATTTTGTAAATTTGCCGGCTGAACGTACATACGGCTGTAGTATGAATCGACCCATAAATTGAAGCAACTGTGCAATATTTACGTGCATGAAAGGGACGCAGCGCTGATAAAAAGAGTAGGTAACGCAAATAGTGGCAAAGATAGAAAAATAGTAGATATATTTATATACTATTATTAAATTATATTTTAGTGTCAAAGAATTTACATTTATTGGTTTTTTAGGATTTGTGAAATCTGATGATAAATTACCTGGTACTCTGCCCATAGCTGAACCTCAAATGCCACCAATTGCCCCTTCAAATAAGGTATATATTTTTTGTTTTCTCTCAAAACAGTTTTTCTAGCTACTTTTTGCTGTTAAAAAATAGTTTTTTATTGAAAAATTATCTATTTTAATTAGTTAATCTATTAAAATAGGACACCTCAGACTAGAGTCTAGTCATAGATATTATATAATAGTCAAACATACACATGTATAAGGACCCCCCCGCCAAAAAAAATCTAGAGGCCGGGGGGAGGGTCCTCAAAATTCGGGCAAAATTTAGTAAAAATAATTTTGCAATTTTTGCACTTTTCTGGGAAAATTTTACAAAATTTTGCAAACTTTGGGGTGTTTTTGGTCGTTCAGGGGGGAGGGTCCCTTAAATTTGGCCGGAGAAGCCCCCCATAAATTGGTATTTGACAATTTGACCCCGTTACATCAAACATCTGTTAATAGTCAAATGGTTTTTATCATTATCGGTTACTACAGTATATACTATGCAAAAATGGTGTATTGAAGCAATTCGTAATTGTATCAAACTAGGTACTTCGATTAAATGTGTTGTATTAATTAAACTTACCTCAACATTGAAATAAAACTAAAGTCACTAAGTTTTGTGAAGTTTTCAGAGTAATAGTTGCTTTATTTAATTAATTAATTAATTAATTATTCAGTTAATTAATTACAAGAGTACATAATAGCGTCTCACTCTATATAGAAGAAGAGTGAGACACTCTCCAGCCTGCCTGTGTTCTATCACAGGCAGATGCGCTGGTCGTTTTCAGGCTACATGTTGACATTCTATACAACATGTGGCTGCCCAATCAGAAGCGAGCTTCTATTCTCTGATTGGCAGACGCCTGTGCACGTGCTCCAATCATAAAACGGGAAAGGGATAAGGTTAATAACTCATTATTTATTCATAGTCTGCTAGTAAAAACATTAAAAAAGGTTTGCAAATACCTTTGGGGATATTTTGGCAAACTTTCAGCATATTTTGGCAAACTTTCAGCGAAATTGATTGAGAAACTTTGAAGAAATTCAGAAACGTTTATATCTCAAAAGTTTCTCAATCAATTTCGCTGAAAGTTTGCCAAAATATCCCTAGAGGTATTTGCAAACCTTTTTTAATGTTTTTGCAAGCAGACTATGAATAAATAATGAGTTATTAAGCTTTTATCCCTATCTTAATGCTTATCAACGCATCAGCTATTATATACTAAAGTGTGTTACGCTGGGAATCTACGCGCTGATTGGTTAGTCACATGTTGCATAGAATGTCAACATGTAGCCTGAAAACGACCAGCGCATCTGCCTGTGCTAGAACACAGGCAGGCTGGAGAGTGTCTCACTCTTCTTCTATATAGAGTGAGAAGCTATTATGTACTCTTGTTAATTATTATAAATTCTGTTTGCCTTTTAGTCAGTTGCCGATGTCACGAAGTTGTGCGATACGTTATATTCTCAGCTTTCAGCCCTTGGATTTTCCCATGACCGAATTTCTGCCTTAGATGTCCTTTTTATTCAAATAGAGGTAATTTCAAATTAAACACGATAATTATGCTTTCAAGCTTTCTGCTTCATAATTTTCGGTGATATGAGCGCTCCTGTGTATTTAGTTGGGTGAAGATTAAGCTAACTTTAACTATGGCACGGTTCCCACTAGGCAGAAATAAGAAATAAGCAACAAGAATTAAGAACTGGAAAATAATAAGGACTGAGGGGCAGGGTTGGCAGTCTCGGTCTCGGTCTCGTAAAAAACCCGAGACTAGGCTGGTCTCGGTCTCGGTCTCGGTCTCGATCTCGGTAGGAGAACCGAGACCTGCCATAGGGTGGTCTCGGTATTTCAGATGAGACTTGAAGTTTTCAAAATTTTCCAAAATCACAACGATTTTTTTTACAGAATCCCAAGCATGAAATGGTCAAAACTGTTTACTGCTGAAGAATGTCAGTTCACTAGCAAACTTTGGCTAACTTCAAGTTCAAACTATGTATAACAAACTAGATTTTTTAATTAAAGTTTGAGCTAGAATGGGTTGTCTGACTTAGCGATGTTGCATTATTGTATCTGGAACCTCTCAAGCATACATATGTTAAACAGTAAAAATACTGCCCATCAATATTTACCAAATAGTGCTAAGTTCGTAGTTGATTTGTAATTAAAAATTTGCAAGTTTCTGCAACTTGACTAAGCGCGAATTGGGTGCCAGTTTGATTGAATTTCTTGAGCCCCAACCTTTAAACGCATGTCAAAACATTAAGTATCTGAACAAACCTAGGCGCAATCAAATGCTCTTTGGGCTATGAAGTGGTTGGGGCATGAAACCTTCCCCTCATATAAATGTGTCAGCGGGAGAAACTTTTCTGGTCCGTGATGATGCCCCTATCAGAACTTCTGATAGTAGCACCACTGCACCAGCACAAACGATTCTGCGTTGGCACCCGAGTCGGACTGCCAAAGTGCCAATATATGTATGCACATGCAATGCACTATAAAACGCCCTGTGGCATGCAAAAGCAGTGTGAGGAACTTTTCAAAATGGCAAAAGTTGACAGAATAGCGGGAAAAAAATCCTAAGTATTGCCACCGTCAATCACCTACTCTCATGCATCCGGTCGTTATAATGTTAAGTTTCTCGCAACTTTGCAAGTCATACACTCATACAACACAACGTAACCTAATGGTCACTTTTTTGTAACTTAAATTTTTACGTTTCAAAGTATCTCAAATTTTTAAAATTGAAACTTGAAAAAAGGTCCCCCAAAGGCTGGTCTCGGTCTCGTAGGTCTCGTTTGGATGGTCTCGGTTGCCTGGTCTCGGTCTCGGTCTCGGTCTCGGTCTCGGTCTCGGTCTCGGTTGCAAACCCGAGACTTGCCAACCCTGCTGAGGGGCAATAGTCATAGATGATATTATTATCATATCCACTAATCAGTAAAGTCAGTCAGAAACGCCTATTTAATAATCAAATAGTCAAATACGCCTATTTCGACTTTCTAATGCCTCTTTTTTGGAGTCATTTTGAAATAGAACTATTGAAACGAATATAATATTGTGATATTCGTCTGATATTTGATATTTTTGTACGCTAGGAACGAAGCCTAAATGTTTGTGTCTTTATTTGTAACTTCTGTTACTAGACAACTGTTGCGTATACTTTTGTAACGCGGTCAAAATTTGGGGGGAGGCCTTCTGACCAAATTTTGTTTACCCCCCCTCCCCTGATTGACAAAAATTATCGCAAAGTTTGCAAATTTTTTTAAAAAAGTTATATTTTTTGACCAAGTTTGCCCAAAGTTTAGAACCCTGTCACACATGTGCAGCTGAGGAAATCTGGGAGAAGCTGTCGACCGGGGGGGGGGGGTTGCTGCGTGAAAACTTTGCCCTTGCCAATTTAGCGGAGCGATAGCCGATCGTGGGGGGGGGAGCAATTCCCCTCGCGCCCATTTATGGAGTATGAACCCTATCCCCTGACCCCTGAATTTGGGGGAGTGCCCCCGCCCCCCCCCCATACATGTTTCTAAATTGGTATTTTAGACTCGGATGGAGGATTTTAAGCAGGGGGAACTGACAGCGGCGTATGCGATCCAATGCCTGAAAAGAAGCCAGGACAGTTTGTCCCACTACATTTCCCAGAAGCTCCCACCCCAGTGGAACTGGGAATGGATGGGGTGAGTTGTCTGGGAGTTTTAGAGACTATGAGGAAAACTATTTTCACTTTTGAACTACTTAGAACTACAAAGTGCGAACCACTGTAGGTTATTTTACTATGTAGATGGATATTTTTAGGCTTCGGTATATTTTTCCATTTAAACCGATTGAGATTTACTGTCCAATCATACAATTGAATGTACATGCGTTCTAAAATTACTAAGAAATTCACAGTGCAGATGCAAAGGATGTGAGTTCGATTGTAGTGATATTTCTTATTTTCCCTGACTGATCGGACGTATATAAGATTTTGGCAAGTTAGCAATTTAATTTACAGATGAATGGGAAAAGATTGAGAGTCATTTTTGGCTTGTTGGTTTCACTTCCAGTAGTATTGTCATTTTTAGGGATTGGGTCAAAACAGTCCTTTTTCGTTATGACTTTTGCTTCACAATTTCATATTGTTTTTTTTAGTACTACTTAGTACTTTAGTGCTTTTACTTTTTTAGTACTTTTTACCACTTAAGAATTTATATAGACTTAATAATTTCATTCTCTATTATTTCTGTGTCAGTCTGAATTATCCCGTTTCGCGTTTGTGCAGGCGGAGTTTGATACTATGATTTGCCTGCGACAATTTTAGCCTTTAACTCGGCGTTACCAAAGGTTCATGCGCAGAATTGTCTTCTTTCTTTGACCCCGAATGACCCGATTTGAGTCATTGTTTGACCTTTGGCCTCAAAAGACTACCGCCCACAAGACCGCATCCAACACTTGGTGTCAAGCATCAAAACTAGTCGTGGACGCTGGTTTTTATAGATTCAGACGGTTTTGGTGCAGATGACAGTTATATAAATCTAGACAATATTTGCGTGAAAGTGTGAAATTGCGTGATTTTGATTTCTGGGATTGATTTGAAAGCTGCCTTTTTTGTGCGACGATACAAAAAAATGCCTGCGATGAAACACGAAGTTCTTGCGCTGTGATACCAACTGCTAGGCAGCTTAGCGGTGCGTTTAAAGCCTGGTTCATACTCGTCCCTAAGCGTTGTCCCTGTCCCTAAGCGTTGTCCTTGTCCCTGTCCCTAGGTGTCCTTATCCCTGTGTCCTCATGCTTTGTCCCTGTCCTTAAGAAATGTCCCTAAGGTCTATAGGGAATGTCCTTGTCCCTGTCCTTAGAGGTGATTGATTCATACTCCTTGAGGACAAAGGAATAGTCTTTTTCACATGAACTAATGCTCAAACGTCATTGGATAAACTGAGTTTTGTTTAAAGCACCTTGGAAAAGTTATCAACCCTATTTATGGGTTGATAAAAAAAAGAAAATCCAAGATTTCGAATATGGGATTTGAACTCTGATCCATAGGGTGAGAAGCAAAAATCATAACCACTCGACTACCAAGGCATGGATTTTGGACCACTAGAACATCTTTATGAACTTATAATATATTTCGGGTTGGTATAAAAATTGAAAACCAAATGTTTTTCACGCACAAAATGTGTTAAATAACCCAAAAATAACGATAGAAATTAATACCGCAACACAAGCTCACGACATTCTTTCACTAGTAGTCGAGTTAGTCCGTGATTGGCTGTTCTTCGTGTCACACGTAGTAACTGCCGTATTTTGATTGGCCGAGTTGCTTAGGGACAGGGAAAAAGTAGAACATTGCTGAACATTGCTTAGGGACATAGGGACAGTCCTTATGGCTGCTTAAGGACAGTCCCTAAGCTGCATAGGGACAAGTATGAATCAAAAGCAGCTTAGGGACAGGGAAAAGGAAAAGGACAGCAGAAAAGTATGAATCAAACCCGCATAGGGACAGGGACATTTCTTAGGGACAAGGACAGTCCTTAAGGACGAGTATAAACCGGGCTTAATAGTGCATTTTTAGTGCCTTTTGTCTCTAAAAACGCTGATAATATGTAAAAAATACAAATTATTACTGGCATTTTTTCTGTTTTGAAAGTGGGGGGAGACTTTATCTGCATTATATGTGTGTATTTTGGTTTTTTACTCAAGCTGTGGCGGTCCCAGTTTTTGATTTCGGGGGGGGGCGGCGGAGGTCTGAATAATGTTTTCACTTTATAATAGCGTTTTTCAGCTTTACGCTATTGTTATTGCCTGTTTGTTATAATAACTAGTGGCGTACCCAAAAATAAATGGGAATTTTTTCAATTTTTAGGCCGAATTTAGTCAACTGGAGATGTATCAGAAATTTTTTCCGACGGAAAAATGAAACAAAAAGATGGGAACATTACTTCAGACAGTGTATTGGAGTTTGAAACGCAGCATAATGTAGTCGTGTCGACATGCAAATGCAACCTATGTACTCATGTACACAATATACATCCATACAGGCTTTGATGACTGATAAGAAGAAATAATAAGCCAGAGTCGCAGGGGTCGCAGGAAAAAGTTCGAGATTTTCTTAGGCCAAATTTGGTAAATTGGAGATGTATCGGGAATTTTTTTTGGCCTGCAATAAAAACCAAATGAGGGTCCCTTGTGTGAAATTTCAGTCGGAAAAAAAATTCGTGGGTGGCCCCTGCTATGTATGTATATTAGTGTTTTGGGCGTTTCGTAGATTTCTTAGTTAAACAGCAAGTTAAAACTTCAAAAACGAAGCATTAAAGTCAGCAGTACAGATAGCAGTGCGCAAAAAAACTGGAATCACCAATGTGGGAGAAGACCAAAAAGTGTGACGGACCCACCAAAAGTGGCGGGGCACAGAAAGTGAGGTTCCCCCTCTCAGAAAAATTGCCAGTGTCATAATATATCTCGAGTTTTCTTGGCTGACAAAAATCACTAATTTAAAACTTGAATAAGTTAACCAATCATCATTATTTCTTAAACCTGATGAGTAGGGACTAGTGAGTAGTGAGGCATTTTCCTACCGGTTACGAAAAAGAAATTTTATGGCAAAAAATTCAAGAGGCAGAAAAAAAGACAAAAAAACTGGAAACAAGGATTAAGGAGTAGAAGTGAGATTTATCAATCAACTATTATCAATCAGTCAGACCAAGAGTACATAATAGCGTCTCACTCTATATAGAAGAAGAGTGAGACACTCTCCAGCCTGCCTGTGTTCTAGCACAGGCAGATGCGCTGGTCGTTTTCAGGCTACATGTTGACATTCTATGCAACATGTGACTGGCCAATCAGCGCGTAGATTCCATGCGTAACACACTTTAGTATATAATCGCATAATCGCTGATGCGTTGATAAGCATTAAGATAGAGTTAAAAGCTTAATAACTCATTATTTATTCATAGTCTGCTTCATACGTGTGCAGCTACCGAATTCTGGGGGGGGGGGTGATCCACCGGGGGGGGGGGGGTGCGGAGCAATTTTCCGGCCATTTTTGCTTCGTGAGCCACCAATTTCGCTTCGTGAGCCACCGATTTTTGTTTCGTGAGCTACCGATTTTTGTTTCGTGAGCTACCTTCAAAGCATTCTGGGGGGGTGAAGCACCTGTCTGGGGGGGGGGGTGATGATGCCTTCTGGGGGGGGTGAAAACCCCCCCCCACGCCCATGTATGGTCTGCTTGCAAAACCATTAAAAAAGGTTTGGAAATACCTCTAGGGATATTTTGGCAAACTTTCAGCGAAGTTGATTGAGAAACTTTTGAGATATAAACATTTCTGAATTTCTTCAAAGTTTCTCAATCAAGTTCGCTAAAAGTTTGCCAAAATATCCCCAAAGGTATTTGCAAACCTTTTTTAATGTTTTTACAAGCAGACTATGAATAAATAATGAGTTATTAGCCTTTATCCCTATCCCGTTTTATGATTGGAGCACGTGCACAGGCGTCGGCCAATCAGAGAATAGAAGCTCGCTTCTGATTGGCCAGTCACATGTTGCATAGAATGTCAACATGTAGCCTGAAAACGACCAGCGCATCTGCCTGTGCTATAAGACAGGCAGGCTGGAGAGTGTCTCACTCTTCTTCTATATAGAGTGAGAAGCTATTATGTACTCTTGGTCAGACAAAA